>NW_022261726.1:259337-280800 GCF_009602425.1 Actinia tenebrosa | reverse complement strand
ATTAGATACACTGCGCACACCAGTTGTGTTAGATTAGATGAGCAGGGTACAGTGAGTATTGAATACCCTGTGCACTCTACATGTATTAGATACACTGCGCACACCAGGTGTGTTTGATGCACAGGGTATATTGTTAGTATATGATGAGCATTGTATTTCATATGTTAGATGAGCAGGGTACAGTGAGTATTGAATACCCCGTGCACTCTACGTGTATTAGATACACTGCGCACACTAGGTGGGTTAGTTGCATAGGTTATATTGTTAGTATATGATGCACAGTGTATTTGATATGTTAGATGAGCAGGGTACAGTGAGTATTGAATACCCTGTGCACTCTATATGTGTTAGATACACTGCGCACACCAGGTGTGTTGCATGCGCAGGGTATATTATTAGTATATGATGCACGGTGTATTTGATCTGTTAGATGCACAGGGTAAAGTGAGTATTGAATACCCTTTGCAATCTACGTGTATTAAATACACTGCACGCACCAGGTGTTATATGCACAGGGTATATTGTTAGTATATGATGAGCATTGTATTTCATATGTTAGATATGCAGGGTATTGAATACCCCGTGCACTCTGTGTATTAGATACACTGCACACTGCAGGTGTGTTAGATGCACAGAGTATATTTGTAGTATATGATGCACGGTGTATTTGATATGTTAGATGTGCAGGGTACAGTGAGTATTGAATACCCTGTGCACTCTACGTGTATTGGATACACTGTGCACACCACGTGTGTTAGATACACAGGGTATATTGTTAGTATATGATGCACTGTGTATTTGATCTGTTACTTGCGCAGGGTACAATGAGTATTGAATACCCTGTGTACTCTACGTGTATTAGATACAATGCTCAACATCAGGTGTGTTATATTCACAAAGCATTGTTAGTATATGATGCATAATGTATTTGATCTGTTAGATGCGCATGGTACAGTGAGTAATGAATACCTTGTGCAATCTACATGTATTAGATACACTGTGCACACCAGGTGTGATAGATGCACAGGGTATATTGTTAGTATATGATGCACAGTGTATTTGATCTGTTAGATGCGCAGGGTACAGTGAGTATCAAATACTCTAAGTGTATTAGATACACTGCACACACCAGGTAAGTTAAATACACAGGGTATATTTGTACTATATCATGCACGGTTTATTTGATATGATAGATGTGCAGGGTACATTGAGTATTGAATACCCTGTGCACTCTACGTGTATTAGATACACAGCGCACACCAGCTCTCTCAGATCTACAACCATGGAGTATCTAGAAGAACAAAGATCTCGTCTGGTGACCTATGGTGACAGATGTTTTTACCTTGCTGGCCCTAAACTGTGGAATGACCTCCCACTTCAAATTAGGAAAAGTTCTTCAATCCAATGATTCAAAAATGAACTGAAAACTCATTTGTTCAAGAACTTTGTCTCCTCTGGTTCAAAGTGAACATCAATGAACTATGACATTTCATTAATGTTGTAACATACGTCTGGTATTTTATTTCTTATTGTGAAGCGCCATGGATTTTGATATGTGCGCTATATAAGTTCCATTATTATTATTATTATAGGGGGAGGGGGTGAGGCCAATGCCGCATAATGTCGTTTTGCGACCTTTTTTTTTTTTTTTTTTTTTTTTTTTTTTTTTTTTTTTGCGATATTTCAGGACCACTCTGTAAACCACTGATTATGATGTTGGTATCCTCAATAAAGATGATTTATTGATTATTAGTATTGATTGTGTGATTGATTGTGTTTGTGTTCAAGTTGATTTTATATAAAAAATACTGGACTGAGGGCCTGGGTCCCCCAAACAGCGGAGTGATTTTACGTTGGCCCGCGAAACAAAGTTGGTTAATAAGAAACTAACAGTCAAAGTAAAAGAATAGAAAACAATGGAATTAGTGTATACTATGTATGCTAACTATTTTTTCACGGGCCAACATTTACAGAAATTTTGAACAAAGGGATATATTCAGCACGAAATAACAATTCTCAAAAGGCATTCCTTTTATCTCGGGTCTTAAATARTAGGCGTTTCCCAAGATACATTCYTCATTGTTCAATAGTCCAATAAGAAAAAAGCTATTGGTAAGCAAATTTACATTCATTAGGCATTGAACTGTATCTTGAATAAGATTTATTGTGTTCCCTTGTCCTCCATGTTGATGATATGATTGAGCAAAGAAACGACGATGGAACACGGAATAAGTCAAGAATCTGGCTGGAGTCAACTCAAAGATGCCTGGTACGTTATGTTTACAAAAACAACTTCAGGTTTGTAACTTTTCAATCACGTTTATTGGGTGTATTTTGGTATTTGTTTTATATACATAACATAAGGAACTAGTTATTAATTATCCCTAGGGAGGGGGGAGTCTGGAGGATTGTTGTTGCTACATCAAAAGATTAACTCTAGCTGTCTAAAATCCATGTGATTACGAGATGCCTGTTATTGAAATACCTTTGGGATCCCTGTGGTAAAATACTATTATTTTCTAAATTTAAAGTTTAAAAATTTTGATATCTTTTTGGGGATAACACCCGCAAAGCTCCGATTTTCGTTTTAATCAAATGCGCAACCTTAAACCAAGACCACAGGCAACCCAAACAATACTAAATTTCACCCACTAATTTTCAGCTTTTTCAACGTTTTTCCAAACATTTGTCAGTACAGTTATTTAGCGCATCATAAGAGGTGTTATTCATGTAAGTTTTATTAAAAACAAAAATCAAAAACACAGGAAAACATGCAAAAGTGTAAAAACAGTAGACCGCTGACTAGGTGACTGCAGACCAGAAAATTCCTTCGCTCGTAACACCATCGCTTTCATAAAATCAGAAAAGATAGTTTCAGAAACATAAAGCCCTCATCCTCAGCTTTCGTTTAGTGTATATTTTGTTCAGAAAAAGCGATTTTTTAAATTGACGAAAATTTGGAACCTTCGAAAAAACGCGATTTTAGGGGTCTCAACTTCAAGAGCCTTGTTCTCTATAAAACAATGCAAAAACTCCAAATTTCTTTGTGTCAGAATTTAAAGCTAAGAAAGGAGTTTCTAAGGCATCTATCGCTTTTTGAAAAACGTTTTTAGTTCTTCTATAAGGCGTTTTTTTGCGATCATTGGATTTTGGGATCCCTGTGGTACAATAAGACAGGCTCATAGATTGTTTTATTTGGATAGCATGAGAACCTTAGCTAATAAAAAAACATTTAAAARCCATACTCTATAGGTTTGAATCGTTGTGCGTGTTGTTAGGCCCAGCAGATATCCATCCAAGAACTAACTCAAACTTGTTAAATTAGAGTGTATTCTTTATGTCCGTGAAAAAGTTAACTAACAAAATTGTACAAATTGGTGCGAAAATTTGTAGGTCTACACCGTCTACTGCGGTCTACTGAACTTACTCATAGGTTCAATTTCTTACAAAGTGGATACCATTAGAACTCTATCTTTAAAAATGCTAACTATATATAGGTTTAAATCGTTGCTCGTGTTCTTAGGCCGGCCCAATACTGAAATATTCATCCAAGCACAACTAAATCAAACGTGTTAAAATATTAGAAATATTTGGTTAAAAAAGATATGGATTGATAGTGGGAATATACCTTCCTTACTTAAACTAAATCTTTAGTTTTTACTTCGATAGCATGAGGACTTTTCCGGAAAACGATTTTTTAAGCGATATGTATATAAGTTTGAATCTTTGCGCGTGCTGTTAGGCCGAGCACATATCCATCACCCATGGTAATAATTCAAACGTGTTATATATTAATAGACATCTTTGATGAAAAAAGATATGGTTTATCATTGTGAATATACATTCCTTTTTTAAACTAAATCTTTACTTTTTATTTCGATAGCATGAGGACTCTTCCTGAAAATAATTTTTTAAAMGATATAGGTTTTTATCGTTGCGCTTGTTACTAGGCCCAACACATCCTATCATGGCACTCACTTATTCAAAAGTGTTATATTAGTGGAAATCTTTGATCAAAAAAGATATGGATTGATAGTGTGAATATACATTCCTTACTTAAACTAAATCTTTAGTTTTTATCTCGATAGCATGAGGACTTTTCCTTAAAATAATTTATTTTTTTAAGCGATATAYATAAGAATCGTTGCACTTGTTCTTAGGCCCAGCATATATCCATCGTGGTACTAATTTAAACTTGTTAAAATAGTAGGAAAATCTTTGGTGGAATTACGAAAAACAAAAAAAACATTCCTGATTTAGTTATCATTTTTTTGAAAAACCTTCCCAAGTCCCGCGCTTTTATCTTTGTTACATTGAAATCATATATTAAGCAAAAAAATTCGAGAAACTTTATTTATTGCAACGAAAATTCAGATTTCTTGTCTTGTGAACCTGTCTTATTTTACCACAGGGATCCCAAAATCCAATAATCGCCAAAAAACGCTTTATAGAAGAAAAACTAAAAACGTTTTTCAAAAAGTGCTAGATACTTTAGAAACTCCTTTCTTAGCTTTAAATCTTGGCACAAAGAAATTTTGACTTTTTGCATTATTTCATAGAGAACAAGGCTCTTGAAGTTGAGACCCCTAAAATCGCGTTTTTTCGAAGGTTCCAAATTTTCGTCAATTTAAAAAATCGCTTTTTCAGAGCAAAATATACACTAAGAGAAAGCTGAGGATGAGGGCTTTATGTTTCTGAAATTATTTTTTCCAATTATATAAATGCGATGGTGTTATGAGTGAAGGAATTTTCTGGTCTGCAGTCACCTRGTCAGCGGACTACTGTTTTGACACTTTTGCATATTTTTGTATGTTTTTGGATTTCGTTTTTAATAAAACTTGCATGTATAACACCTTTAATAATGCACTAAATAACTACGCTGACAAGAGTTTTGAAAAACTTCGGGAAGTCTTGAAATAAAAGGACGAAAAAGATCCAGTTTGGGATGCCTGTGGTTTGCGGAGGTTTGCATTTGTTTAAGGTTGTAGTTAACCAATCGCGTTATTCTGAATAAAAATACAAGCAGAACTTGAACTTGAAAGCGCAATTTTAAGGGCTGCAACTTTAGGAAACTTTAGAAGCCTAGTTTTCTATAAATTACTGCAAAATGTCTAAATTTTTTTGTGCCAAGATTTAAGCAAAGAAAGGATTTTCTGATCCACCTAGCACTTTTGGAAGTTCTATGGAGGGTTTAATTAAGATGGTATGTGAATAAGAAATTATTGCATTTTTATTTATTTATTTACGAAAACGCGACTTTTAAAATGTTGGGTACTAGTTCATGGTACCGGCATAGGGGTACCACAATTTTATGAAATGGAAATTTCCTAAAAATTAAAAGTAAGAAAATGCCGTATGTAAAAACATAAGGCATTTGTTTCAAAAAGTATTAAATTCACTGTTACTTTAAAACTGCTTTTTAAGGCATTTTTTAAACAAACATTTTAATTTTCTGATGAGGTATAAACCGCGCCATTTAATTTGGAATTCGTGGGGCACTGATTCATTGTCAATAGAGACAAAGACATGATACTCAAGGGAGTGGCCAGTCTAAAGCCTCTAAAGACGAAAGGTGTTTTTGTATAAAGCACGCTTTTTAAGAGTCTAATTTTCTTTTTCTTGCAGATTTTTTATTCTCAAGGGGTTCGTGGACATCTAACAAACTTTTTATGTTCCGCCATTTTGAACTGAACGACAAGAAGCCATCAAAGTGTTCCAAAAATGTCAAGAAACCAGCCGTAATAAAGATCCTAGACGTATAAAACGAAAGGTAAAGTGAAATATAAACTTTGTTTAACTACCAGGAATAGAAAACTAAGTGAAAATCGTTGATTTTTGAGTATTTTTTTGCTCGCCAATGTTGAAARACAATAAGATCTTCAAAGAAATTACATACAATGTAGCTTTAAACTGCATATAGGTTTGTTTTTGCTTAGATTGCAGTCATTTGGAGAAGCTTTATGCCTTACTTATATATTAAACCACACCACCAAAAACAAATCACTTTTTTAAAAGAAAATAAGAACTGCAGTTAACAACATTTATATAACAACCTTTTTAGGCTAACATGGAAAAATATAGGTTCTTATACGCGGGCTTTTACTATATTGTATTATATTCATCAGTTGTACCTAGTCATTATCTTGTACCTAGTTTCTTTCGTTCTTTATCTATATATTTATTCAATCTACGTGTTATTATTGGTTATGTAAGCGTCAGGTTATACGAAATATCAGGTTTTTTAACCGTTTTTCTCCCCGTGAAGTTTGAATGTTTTACATGTATGTGTTTTAACGTTGTATAATAAATGAGTTTTACAATATTTTGGTGTTTGTTTATTTCATGGTACACCCCTTTTCAAATTTTCGTTTTTTTCCCGCCAAAAAACTTAGAAATTTTCAGGCTTGTCACATACAACCTTAGCCCTGCTTAGCTCACTGCACCACACCCATTTGCACCTCTTTGTCACTTTAGCACTTTTACCCTTTGCCTACCTTACCACCTCTACCCCACCCATCTTATTCCCCTAAGCACCTCTTTGTCTCTTTAGCACTTTTACCCTTTGGCTAGCTTACCACCTCTACCCCACCCATCTTATTCCCCTAAGCACCTCTTTGTCTCTTTAGCACCTTTACCCTTTGGCTAGCTTAGCACCTCTACCCCACCCATCTAATCCCCTTCCTTTATTCTGCTAATTACCCCTTTGTTTCGTTCAGACAATAAACAAGACATTAAATATTTATAAGAATTTTATTCAGTAATTAATTCCAGGCATTACAAAGCCCTATGACTTAAGGTACATCAATACCATTAACTTCAACAAATAAACCAACAGTATACAGCACAAGTGCACAGGCTAATGGACAAGAGGCAAGTTGAAGGTAAGGGTTCAAATCCAGGTAAGGTCTAGGTTCTCAGATGAAAAATTGGACAAGCATAAAGACAGCCACCCACAAGCAAGGAACAAGGCAAGTCTGGAATGCACAGACAAGGTAAGAAGGATTGGCTCAAAAAAAAACAGAAATGGGCTTTAAAGAAAAAAAATTCAAATTGGCTTTAAAAATTAAAAAAAATCAAATTGGCAATAAAAAAAATAAAAAATTGTGAAAAAAAGTAAAAAATCCCCATAAATTTTGAAAAAATATATACTAAGTCTTTTTGTGATTATTTTTGCCCCTAGGGTAATTAGGCGAAGGTCCCTGAGATCAAAAGTTCAAACCTACCCTCCCCTTAAGAAAAAATGGCCCTCAACAAAGTGTTAAGGGCCACCCTTAAGGGTTTGGCATAGGATGAACTGATGACCTCAGGGACAATGCATTTGATTACGATTCTCAAGACATAGGTGTTGCTTGATTAAAAGACTGATATTGAATGCTAAAAAAGGCATAAAACTGATGTTGTACTTTGTTAAAAAGAATTCAAATYCAATTGTAGTACCCAAAACAARATATATTCCCAATACGAAGTGATATTTTTAGTGAGATCATTGGAGAAATTTAGATTTTTTAAATGAAAAATTTAACGATGGTGAACACCAGTTTTATGCCTAGTATATAGCAATAATTTGGYCCAGCTAAGACATGGAACTTTTTTTCAATTTGAAAAAAGCTGCCTTAAACTGATTAGAGGGTAGCTTGCATGGAGCTTTATGAAATTCCTAAAGTCTCAATTTTCGATGGTTTCTTTTYGATGACCGATTTTAGATACCTCACCCCAACACTTAATATTTGATCAATGAAAAGTTCCATGTCCACACTGAGCCTTACCAGTACTTGTAACAGAATAGACTTCGCAGGATCGCAGCCAACCATGGTGTACGGCAAGGTATAGCATGGTGTGTTATAGTATGCTTTTAGGATGAGATCAGAGTCAGCTTATCCTGGTACCCCAAGACTGTACCATGGTTTACTCAATCCTACAGTCTATTCTGCATTACAGCAAGAGTTACAAATGGTATTTTATGCTGACCAATCCTTCTTACTATGATAAAACATAAGCTGGTTTGAAAAGGTTCCCTTTCAATATATTGTTTGCAACCGAGTATGCACAATTTGAATTTCTTTCAATAAATTGTTTCCAAATGGGTATTTGCAATTTGTTAAAGTCCAAAGGTAGTGTCAAGAAAATGCTATTGAGCCACCTTAATGTGAATTAATTTAAAAGACAATGTTTTCAATTATTTCAGTTAATCATTCCAGTGCCTGAAACATGGCAACATATAATTTGACTTGTAAAATAAAATTTTGAATTTGAAATCATTTTTACGAATAAATCTCTTTTCAGAGTCAGACAGAAATCAACTTAGTTTTAGTATACCATTTGTTATCTCTTGTTGTACTTTTAACTCAAGCAACACCTTTGTCAGACTATGAGATGAACACACCAAGCCCGGTGAAATACTGATGCCAAATTACTTCTTGTTTGTTTGTATTTTTTCTGATCAGGTTTATCAGTACTAGGTAAATTTTATGGAGAAAAATCAAATCACTTATTGTTTTGAGACTTTCAACATTGGTGATTAAGTAAATGGAACCAAAAATAGATAYTGAATCTTGAAGGAAACATCAAGATTGAAGACATCGTGCAAAGAAATACCATAACRGTTGGAGCTCTGGGAGAAAAGAATTTTTCACAATTCTTGGAGAACCCTTTAAAAAAGGCATTCATCTTTTTATGTCTTTAGGTTCTAGCCAAACAATGTAAAAGAAGGCCAAAAATGAAAATATTTAGATAGTATTTCTATCTGGCCATTGGTGTGTCCACTCATAGTCCTAAGTTAATACATCTTCACCACTCTAAGAATAAATGGAACCATTTCTAGAGAAACAATCCCACTGAAGAGTACAAACACTACAACCACTTGCAACAGGTAATGGGCCAATAAGTTGACTACAGTAGTACAAAATAAGTTCAATTTGTACTAACTGTACTAAATGAGAAATTGTCTTTGGTAGAACATAAATCTCTTGACCATGATACTTTGTTGAACGTATTTGAGTGAATTAATTCAAATGACTCATCTGTTGCTCTGCAAGTTTTAGTGTTTGTAAGGTAACTAAGAACTTGTCGGAGAAAAGTAATTTAGAAAATTGTACCTTCCAACCAACATCCTCTGGATAACTTGAAATGAATGTAACACCAAAATACATGGTCTACCATATCTTTAAATAGCAATGTAAGATATTCAGAAAAACAACTGGATGATAAAAGAGGACATTGGTGGAAAAATACAAGACTTAATGCTGGTAAATTATGCACTTGACTTACCATGYTGAAGGGAGTGAACCAGGAGTGCAGAATGTAGCAGGCAAATGTTTATTAAAGCATCATAATATATGGTGATCAAAGAAAATAGAACCACACAATCAAATATGCTTCTAATGCATCAATGAGAATAACAATCATCATGATATATACAGTATCCTGTCACTAACCATGGTAGCAGAACAAGTTACAAAATTAATAAACCAAGTTGAAAGCCAAAAAGAGATATTTGTGTATTTTTTTCTCTCTCTTTAATTTAAAAACAAAAACATATTTTTAGTAAAGTGATAGCATACTGTACAGATGGAAGCATGTCAAACAATGAAATTGTTTAGGAAAAAGCATTTTTCTAAATTTTGTGATTTTCATGGAATTTGCCAAATCTGATTCGAAAGCCAAAGGAAGGATGGGAAAAAGGTGATGTCTTAGAGCAATGAAAATCCTTCAAACTCAAATGCAAAATACTTAACTAACACTTGCCTCATGGGAAAAATAAAAGTAGATTGCAAATACACAAAATTTTGAAAGAAACTTTTTCATGTACATGACAAAAAATCAAGATCAATAAATATTAGTCAAATGCAATAAAAGGCAATCAAAATAATACATCAATCAAATATATATCATAATATGTAGAGTTGATCCAAGCCAGCCAGTCATCAGGTCCAAAGGAGACATTATATGTGCATAAGTTACCAGCATTTAGTAAATTGTAAGAAAATTCAAAAGYTGTGGTCACTTTTCATTTGTAACGAAAAGCTTGCACAACCTTTGATATTATAAGGTCTAATTCTTAAAGTGGTGAAAACAAATCTACATACAACAAAGCATTATATGTAGATAAATTTAATATTAAAGATTATTCACCAAAGACAAAGTGAAGATCAGCCAATATTTGAGGCAAATACCAACCAGAATCCACTCAATAATTGGTGAATAAGTATTTAGTAAAATTACATTGGTGCTCAATCAATTCAAAGGAAATTGTTTTCGCTGGTGTAATTTTACTAAATAACATCTAAGACTAACACTTATAGATTCAGCTAGTCTTTCTTTCCTTGATGATTCCACTAAAAAAACAATAAAAGTGTCAGTATGATGGTCCTCCAAGTTAAGTAAAGACTAGGGGACCCTTCATTTTATACAATAAAAACAATTGGACCATTTTTTTTAAGTACAATGGAGCATGGAGTCATATTACAAGGGAAGTCTTAGGCCCTGTCCACACTATGCYGGATAAATTTGAATCTGCAACTTTCCCACTGAAACTGAAAAAAAAGTTTTCCGTCCACACATGAAAACGCATAAAAYGTTTCGTGTCCACACTAGTCCGAGCAGAGGCGGCAAAAACGCTTCATTGCACATCTGAGCAYGTGCATCGAAGCTGAAATTGAGCCCGCGGTCAAATTTTAGCCTTCCCGCCATGTTCCCATGACAATCATGACGTCATTGTATTCGAAAAATTTCGGATACAAAATGTTCTACATCTATACTAATACAGCTAGTAGCCAGTGTTTTCAAATTGTTCCACTCTGGAGACCGTATTCAAAAAAATTCGTTTTCAGTGAAGAATTGTTCYGGATTTGCCCGGACTAGTGTGGACGGTAGGYCTAACCGAATAAATAAAACTTCGGATTCAAATTTATCCGGCATAGTGTGGACGGGGCCTTAGGGGTGCCCTACAAAGGAGAATTTGTCAACCACTCCCTTCTGACAAARAATATTGTGTTGACCGTAGTTTTTACTGAAATAAAAGCAATTCCGTAAAATTGGACTTAATGCTTTAACTGTCTTTTTTTTTAGGAAAAGGAAGAAAAATTACCAACATAATTTGTCGTTGGAAGTAGGTTACAAATATTCGCATTTTTACTGAAAAAAGGAAAATCATATCTAAACTAGCTTTGAATTCTTTTTGCATTTATGCTATAGAAAGGTTTTTGAAGTCGGAACAAGAAAGTTAGCAAAACTTTTAGCCTTGAAAGTCTACCACGTGCAACAACCAAACAAGATGTCAGAATTAAATGCTTATTTAAGCAGCGAAAAATTCTAGAAAACCTCAAATAAATTCATGCAGGGGAAGAACTCAATCTTATCTTAAGGTTTGTCTAGTCTAGCCTAGTTTTGAAGCATTTCTTACCGTGTAATGGTCGAAGTTTCTGTTCACACCTCGAAGCTTCACTCCAGCCGCCATCTTGTTTCTTCTTTTCAGAGACCCTGAAGCATGATGCAAATGCTTATTTAACGGCGAAAATTTTTAGAAAGCCTCAAATGAATTCATACAGGTGAAGAACTCAATCTTATATTAATGTTTGTCTAGTCTAGTCTAGTTTTGAAGCATTTCTTACCGTGTAATGGTCGAAGTTTCTTTCCCCAGTTGCACTCCGCCCGCCATCTTGTTTGTTCTTGTCAAAGATACCATGAAGCATGATGGGTACACGTGCTTCACTACCACAGGAAGCCCATGGCGATGATGATGACCAAGTACCTATACATAAACAAGCTTAGTACTTACAAGCTTACAAGTTTAATGCAGCTGATGTGCAGAGATCATGGGTGGCATGGATGGCATAGCGGTTTATCACTTGCCTCTCACCACTGTTGTCCGGGTTTGAGCCCTGGTCCAGACTGGATCATATGTGAGTTGAGTTTGTTTGATGTTGTTCACTTCCTTGCCACGAGGGTTTTATCYGGGATCTCTGGTTTCCTCCCTCTGTAAAAAGCAACATGTGAGTTAAGTGTCATATATTGTAAATATAGAATGTAATGGTAGTGTGTGTCGAGGGAGCCTCATGGAAGATCGAGCCCTTTTAGGTAGTGGTGGTTGTAAAATACCTATAAAATATATATCAATCCATCTTATCCGTATCATCCATTTTATCCATTTCACCTATCCATCCATCCATCCATCCATCCATCTACCATCTCATCAATTTATTTTATTCATTTCACCCATCCATCCATCCATCCACCCACCCATCATCCATCTATCCATCCTCACGCCATTCATAATAAAATTATTTTATTCTTTCTTGCTTTCATTTACAAGTTCCATGCATCATCGATATCATTATCATGTATCATATCATTATCATGTTTTTCATTATCAGGCATCATCATCAACATCATTATGTATTATTTTATTGATCATTTCAATATAATGCACCATCATGCATCATCATCATGTATCATCCCCATCATGCACTAATTGGGAATGGAACAATTTCAGTAAAGAAAAAAATTGGGGGCATTTGGAAGCTGGAAAGTGGGATTTGTTTAAAAAAAATTGGCTGGGAAATGGGAGTGGTATATCCCCCCCCCCCATGCCCCCTAGTAACAAATAGTTATGGAAGAAACTGATTTGGTTGGCAAGCTGTCAATGATATTTCTGGATTAAATCATGCAAGCTCTGTAAAGAAATCTTGACACTTGGTACATTTCATGGTGACAAGGTGTCGAAGATATCATGATTAAGATTGAAAATACACAGTGTAATATCCCCTAGATATAATCATTGCCAAACCAGTGTAAAACAATATCTTTTGCAGTGATACTTTATTAAATCATTTGTCACCTTTCCTAGCAAACTCCATAATTTGAAATCAACAAAAGAGAATGAACACATAGAAAATAATCATATACAAAAACTCCAAATATCAAATAGAAAATAACCGATATAATCAATTTGTTATGGCATATGTTGAGCCAAAAACGTGTTTGATAATGCTGTAATTAGTTATTTTGTTCATATATACACTAGACAACATAGTAGCCAGTTGAAATATGGGCAGAAAACAGTAGAATAGATTAATCTCTGGCATTGTATTTAAGACACAATAGTCTAATACACCGCCCCTATTGTGTAAGGGAGTGAGCGCCTCATGACGACACTAATAGGGGACTAATTGACCAATAGACTAATAGACCCCCTAAAAATTAATTTATTATCTTCAATGCGAGGCTAACACATTAAGAAATTCCATTGAAAAAATTCCAAATTCCCTTAAAAAAAGGTTTGATTTCTTTGGTATTTTGCCGTTAGCCTAACATCCAAGGTAATTTTAAGAAAGGTTCATTACTAGCTATATTATACATTTGATTTGATAATATAAAACAGCATTCTGTATGATAATTAGGTCATAGGTAGAAAGCCAAAGTCCATGGTGTATGAAATGGTGCATAAGATTAACTTGAGTTCTCTTGACCCAACATCATTAATCGGTAGAACTTTCAACAACCTGTAAAGCACAACACATRGGCATGTTTTGCACAAGACAGAGAACTAACAGGTATGGTAAATCATTCTCAAAAATGTCTGAGTTAGGGCATTTTTTTTGAACTGAAATAACTATCACACATTCAAACAATCATAGGTATAGAATCACTGCCTCTCTTGCCCCAAGTAGTCCAATTTTTGATGACAAGGGCATGGTTCACACAGGTTCTACATCAGGAACCAAGCAGGGGCTGTACACAGAAATCTTTTGACATCTTTCCAGTTGTGCAAAKAAGGTTTTTTTGTATAGTGATGCCTTGATTGTTAACTGCCTCCCAAACGACGTCCTCTTGACACAGAGATGAAGTCTAGAGCGTAGACCAGGATCATGGCAAATATGACAGCAATAAGAGAGAGAAGGTATGATTGCTGAAACATCAAGATGAAATAATAATCATTAGTCAATAAATAATAATAGATTTTTGTCGTGACAAAGAAGCTTTTGGTGGACATCAATCAAGGCGTTTGCATGACATTCTATAGACGGAAGAATAATTTTGAGTGATTTGGGTTCTGACTTACTGAAATTTTCATAAACATGCGAACTCTGTCTGCAAGCTGCACACTAAAATTTGGTTTTTCGTTGCCGTCAATCAAACCYAATCAGTCAGTACCTTTCATACTTTTGACTGGCGGCAGCAAAAAACCAAATTTCAGCATGATACTCAGAGACACAGGGTTTGCATGCTTATGAAAATTGCAGTAAAGGCTGGTTCACACTAGAGATGGAATCAGAAGCGTGTGAAACTGAAACTACTTCCAAGTCCTTAGAACAKCATCAATTTAATTATTATCTTCTTACCATCTTACTGACTTTGTCTTGTTCYTCCTTTATATTCTTACGCCATTCTGCCTCTTGTAGTTTTGTTTCTTCTGTGGATTGCAGTTTTTCTCCCACAGTTGATTCCTTAAACAAAATGTAACAAAATAGCTACCTTAATTATTACTATGGATTAAAARAACTGCAGGGCCCATTAAAAGATAACAAAAGATAATATAATTTGTGTTGGCAATGATACAGTATACATTATATTGAAAATATGTTTATCTAATAAGCTTATCAGTAACAATCAAATCAATGGACTACTTCGATGATACTGCAACCATATTGTCAGGGGGACAAAACAAAACAATGATGTAGGAAAATATATAGAGTTTCATGTGTTTGTCTTTCTTTTATTGGTAAAGGTGAACGATGTGTCCCTTAATTTGTCTTTTGTTATATTTTCTTGTGGCGAGCTGTTAATATCAATTGACGCCGTTACTGTAACAAAGCTTTATTTGCCCCCTGGACGTCCCATAATGCCTTGCATTCCAAGATGGCTGCCGTATCATGGAAGTAATCCATTGATCCCAACCAAGAATGAATCATCAGGTGTCATAATAAATTGCAATAAAGGAAGCTTTATAATGGCTTAGTTTGACCTTTTTATTATGATAATGCAAGCACAAGGAATGAGAGAAGGAGAATGTCGAGGATAGTGCTGATTGCAGAATATCTATTGTGCACACCTGTTTCATGGACTCCTGTTTTTCCTGTGCTTCAAGCTCCATCTTATTGTGCAGTGCGTGCTGAGAGAAATTACATGCAGCAGTGTTAAGTGTGCATATTTTACTTAAAGAATGTTACTTATTGCACATGTGCACAGCATTTACTAGACATTATATCACACAAGGAAGAAGTTGACTATTGCCTTTAATAATCACATGCAAATATTACTATCTTATATTGATTTCACCAATAAATTGCCATCTTGCAGATGAATGAATATTGTGCATCTCCTTGTAAGTTTTATCTAATTGAACTGCTGGGACCTGCCGATAGACCTCTTTCTGTGCTTAGTCACTACCTTCCTTCACACAGAAGATTTTTATGTCATATATTCCACGTAAAAAACACAGGGTGTAGGAGAGACGCAAACACATTTAGCTTGGGCGCAACGTTTTCCTGTTTCAGACCATGTGTCATTCTCTTGACAATATATTGTATCTATATTTATGTGTCTTTTMAAGTGAAACAGTTAATAAGCAAAGACATAATATTCTAGGGAATGACATGCGGTCTGAAATAGACAAGACATTCCCAAGCTCAAGAGGTCTATATACTAATACTGCATTGACCATTACCTGTTGCTTTATCTGTTTTTCATGCTGGGCTCTACTTTGCAGTTCAAGATCCCTGTGTGATCCTTGTAGCTTTGCATAATCRGCAGATAACCTGTTATTCTCTCGGCGATATCTATTACATAAAGCAGTTCAAACAGAGTCAGATAAATGATCATCATGGATTAGACTGAGATAAGGGAATATCATCATAAATCAAAGTTAATCTTTGAGCCAGCACAGACCATACAAGTTTTATAATTGTATTTTGTTTATATCTAACATCCAGCTAATCTGAAACAGTTATGTGGCAATGGTGTCACTGCAAAAATGAGGTGTCATGAAGCCTGTGAAAACTGACCAGTGAAAAATAAAAACATAATCATAACAAAAAAAATAGAAATTCATTCATTATTGTGTTCCTGTTATCAAGCACTTATATTAGCAATGCTTTCAAGAGAAAAAGTGATACCTCAGTTTTGCAAATTTTTGCAATTCTGACTGATTGGCTTACATTTTTTCTCAGATCAGCTGGGTGCATCAGTTAGTTGTATATTTTATTATATTTTTATGTTAGTTTATATATGTAGTGTTTAAAAAACGAGTAGGAGTGTTTTATCAGGTATAAAAGCATGAGGCGTAGCAGAGTGCTTTCATACCTGATAAAACACGATCTACGAGTTCTTTGAACTGCTTAAAACACTCATGAACAGTTTATAAGATTTTGGTTCAACTGGAGCCACCATACACGTCACAAACATGGATTTTTATACTTCGATAAAAATTTGACATCACGGGCATGTGCAACCAGATTCAATAGAAGCTCCCACACGTTGGATATTGCGTGCCAAGGCAAAGACAGGCACGTTAGTCAAAGATCTTTAGGGTTGACTATGACCTTGATGAAGCTCTATGTCTTCATCTAAACTTGGATGCATACTTCATCCCTCATGAAGTCATCCTCATAGTATTCGAGTGGTCTTTATATAAAGATCACATGTGTCTTTATATAAAATCACTTGAATACTAATGAAGAGGACTTTATCGGGTATAAAGGTTCATGCACATGACGTGTATGGTGGCTCCAATTGGACCATAAGCTTATGAATTATTAATGAGTGTTTTAAATTATTATATTCTATTTATTGTAATTTTGAAGTGCTGGCCATAGGGTCTTAGATATGGCACTATATAAATTTTAGTTATTAATACTGTCATCATTGTAGTCAATATTATCATTATCATCATTAACATCATCATCATAACTAACATAACATGATTAATACCAATCAAAAGTGCATTGTTAACTTACTTTTTTAGCTCACTTTCCAAGGTTTGAATTTTTTGTTTTAATGAAAGATTGTCTTCTGACATTGCGCTAAGCTCAACTGAAATACAAGAATATGATACAGGATAAGAATAAAAAACTCTAAACAAGAAGAAAAAGAAACAATTGAAAATAAAAAAGAGTAAATAAATAACAAAAAGTAAATCAATCAAAGACTTCTAATGACAAAATGTTTACTGGAAAAGATAGTAAAATCTACAGAAAACTTTTGGACAGGTAATCTCGATAACAAATAAGAGTATATAAACCTACCTTTATTTTTTCCTGCTGACTCTGCACTTTTAGCAGCTTGTTTTTGCATCTCTCTGGCGGCATTCTTAGCAGCTTCAACTGCTTGTTGCTCACAGTTCTTTTCTACTTGCATTAAGTCTCTCTCTCTTGAAAGTTCATTGATTTCACCTGTGGAAAAAAAGAATGAAAAAATGGGATGAGAACTGGAAATGGTTATGAAAAGGACAAATTAAATGTGAGAGTGATTTTATATTCCCCTATCAATAAAATATAAGTCTGCAGTACTAAATTAATACTAAGAGATAACTAGCTAAAAACTAGTGTAAGCTGCATCGGTGTTTTTAATGAAACAGTCATGATAAAAGAGTAAATTTTACACCGTAAAAAAATGAAAAAACTTACTGACATTTCGGAAGCTAGTCCTTCGTTGGAGAAAATAAATTGGCTTTTCCTCTTTTAGTCTGATGAAGGGCTAGTGTCCAAAACATCAGTAAGTTTTTTCATCTTTTCACGGTGTAAACTTTACCCTTTTATCACTACTGTTAAATTAATACTAGTGGTAGTTGATAGTGGTATTTTCTTTTGATCAAATAAAATCATTTTTAGAACTTTCTATTTCAAGTTATCAGAGAAGTCTATTCACTATGACAGACTAAACTTGCACTACATCASGCACATCAGCCCAACTGAGCGGGGGTTTCAAATTTAGTAAAATACTAGTACAGTGAATGTAGCACACTCACGTCTAAGAGAAGCTAAATATTCATCCTTTTTCCTAGTTAGTTCTTGTTCCTCTAATAATTTATCTGTAACACAACAAAAAGAAACAAAAACTCCTTATAGTGCCCAATGCAGTAAAGGTGTAATCCATGCAATTTTGGAATCTAAAGTTAGAAAAGACAATGTTACATGAGACGATTTCTTACTTCAGATCAAAAAACTCACATCATGTTGAAGTTAAAATTACTCTAAAAAATCATTTTGTCTGGAATGCTGCATGGCATCAACTTTTCACATAAGCGTGCAAGTGCAAAAATTGTAGTTACAAATCTTCTCGTGTAACATTGCCTTGATGTAACAGTTTTTAAGTGGGAAACCTATGACACTGTCTGAATGCAGAATATCAGTACATTCCAGTAAAGTGTAATAACACTAAAATGGCTTCCCATTTTTTGTATGAGCAATCCAACAACCACAATACATTATTTGCTATAATAATAATATAGTACATAAATATTATAATGGTATGGCATCATATCATGCAGCTTAAAAAAATTTGTACTATTTTCCAGGCATACAAWAACTGCAATACATGCTAACTATTTGCCCAACCATTAATCTTCAGCAACTGGGATGGTTTTATTTTKAAATGAAATAAATAAACTAACCCTTTTCTAGCATTAACAATCAACTTTTCAAAATTCCTGGCCAACTTAAATCATTTATAAAAAAGATGATTGATAATTTTTGAAAGTTCTGGGATACTGGTATACCATTTATTAATCAGAAATCAGAAATGGTATACCCAAGCTAATAAAGGAAGTCTTTTTTGTTTGTTTGTTTGTTTAAAAATGGAAAGTAATTTTTAGTGCAATGTAATTTGTATTAGRAGTGCCAAGTTCTGAAATTAATTTGCAACAGATGTACTTCAAAACAGTCAAATCACCTCGTAAGTCTAAAATCTGCTGCTTGAAGTCTTTAGTGTAAGCCTGAGCATTTTTGAGCTCTTCTGAAAATAAACAAATTAACTGAACTAAGAAACAAAAAGAAATAGAAAAGAAAAATTTAAATTTAAATTTAAATTTAAAGCTGAGATTTGAAGCCCTAGCTATGGGTTTTGAAGCATAGATGATGAGTGTCACAAAGCTCACCTCTTAATTGTTTTCCTTGTTCATGTTCAGCTTCGACTAACTTTTCAATCTCAGAAAAATTATCTGAAAGACAATAAATTGCTTAGCAATGTGCTAGAGTATCATGAGGTTTAAGGAATGTAACCATTTATGCGACAATATAAAGATGTTCATTTGATTTTAGAAGTGTGAGTGTAACTTCTGAAGAAATGTCATTAATTTTACCTTGTATGTTTTGCATGCTAACAAGACCTAACTTTAAAGGGTTGGACTCTCGTTCATCTTCTGTCAAATCAAATGAAAGGGATTGTTCAGTAGCTGGAAATTAATTCCATCCTACTATTCTTTATTATGCAAGTACATCATCATGATGAAACACATTTTACATTGGCAATGTCCTAACTTAAATCTGCCAAGAAAGGATTTGATATTGATAGTATTGATGTTTTGTTGGGACAATGTCTCCAGGGATGCATTGGAGAAGTAAACTTAAGTTAGATATYCTTACCTGGTAAATCAGAATTTGCCAACAAAACATCATTTACACCAGATAATTTAGTTTCGTCTGATTCTACAAAAATCAATAAGCATGTTTAGTTACATTGTACACCCTTCAACTGATATGCTCTTAGTACTTTCCTTCCAAAATGAGTCTGCATATGGTATGCTTGATAATAACATGCGCACATGCATTATGCGTGTATGTATATATAAAAGTAGCAACATGCATTCTTGCACTCTTTGGAATGGAATATGCAATGGAATGAAATATGCAGAAACTGTACCTGTCCACTCAAGCAGTCTTTTCCTTCTTTCTTTGACTAGACCATTAACTTTTAGAATTTTATCTAAATGGAAGAAAAATTGCATCAATACATCTGCAAGTCACTGGACAATAGTAGCTTTTATCAATAGATAATACAAATATAGTCAAGAATACTGTATGTCCCTATAGAGTGCTCGCACTAAACCCGTAAAACAAATACTAATTTTTAGTACTAAATAGTAATAATCAAACAATAGGAAGCAAAGGATTCTGTATGAATTACTACTAATTAGTACTAAATATTATTCACAGGTTTTAATGATTAAAAAGAGGAGAGTAAAAAAACCCTTCAGTTTGGGCATACAATGTTTCCCATTTCAGACCATGACATTCATTTCATTGTTTAACAATTGCAATGAGAAGACACATGGAAATGGATACAACTATTCTAAAGAGAATGACACATGTTCTGAAATGAGAAAAAATTAGGCATAAAGTAGAGGAATTGCCCCAAAACTATGGAACACTCTGCCAACTTATTTAAGAAATGCTGAAACAATCACATCATTTAAAACAGGACTAAAGCCTACGAACATTAATATTTGTGTTTTGATGAGTATATAGCAGGAACCTTTTTTTTAGTTTTACTCTGTAAACTCATTGAGAATTATTAATGCGTCTCTAAGAACGTTTCATTATTATTATTATTATTATTATTAATTAAAAATGAGTCAGAGAGAATAATAAGCTAACCTATAAGAATCTGTAGTCTTGACATATCTCTGTTTTTATTTGAAGAATTTTCTAAAAAAAGAATGAATGAAAGAAATAAAATTAATGAGAAATTAGAGTYAAGAAAACTGGAACAACTTAGTAACACAAAACAAACATAAACAAATAAAAATATATGTCAATACAATGCTGGCAGAGTCTCTGAACCCTTTAGCGCCCATAGGCCACTGGAGTAGCCTTCTACATAAGGCACCCATAGGCCGCTCCAGTGGCCGAGATCAACAACAAAAATATCAGTGACATTATTGGCTACTTAAAAGATTTTTCTATCTTCATACTATGTACTTATTGACTGAGTGGGAGGACTGTACAGGAAAATATTTGGCTCGTGGTGATGCCATACCGACCAAGCGCAGTGACTTCCGTACAAATGACAAAGAGCCAAATATTTTCCCGTACAGCCCAACCTTACTCAGTCAATAAGCATTTTATCATACGACCCTCATGAAAAGAAAAATAATACGTTTGCAGGTTTCTAGCAGGGCTGTACGGATTCTTAAATCCCTGCTCGTTCAAAGCCGTATGGCCCTGCTCACACCATTTTCCCAAAGTTTTTTTCAAGACCACACGCCCGGGCAGATACGGGTCATATAATAAAAGTATGTATCTTCCTTTTTATTACCATAGACTTGGAGATTAAACATCTGTGTAGTTTTCAATTTTTTTGTGTGGTCATTGATAACATAGATTTTCATATAACTAAATCCAAATAAATCATGGTGGTGATTATGGATGAAGACTCCATTTTGGCTTGGGCACAGAACCCACCCCAGTGATTTCAGGCCTGGGCACTAAAGGGTTAAAAGTAATCTCTGCCAGCAGGATAATATGTCAAT
>NW_022261726.1:217113-244866 GCF_009602425.1 Actinia tenebrosa | reverse complement strand
CTAGAAGTTGTTTCAGGGGATCAATAATTTGAAGGTTTTTCAAGCTAAATTGAAAGCCACATCATCAATCCGGTAATATTGATGTCATAATTTTAAAGCCAATAAAGCAATGATTTTTTGTCTAAGATGACAAACAAGACGAGATGCCTTTCAAATACAAACCTGTAGATACTGAGAGAGTTGCCATAGCTCCTGTGCTGGAAGGCCATTGTCTCTCTAGAGAAACGGGAATTAAACGCAGGCAAAAATATTAAAACTAGTAAATCGCAAATTTTGAGTAATATCATATGGATTTAGAATTCCCAATATCCAATCTATTAAACCAAAATAATGCAACAGAAAGGAAGAAGTGTCAAACATATATCAATTAATGCCCATATCGTTTACAAGATTCTAAGTGAGATTTTAGAGCCTTTAAGAAACTGAAACAACTAGTTGAAATTAATTTTTATAATCAAATTCAGACACGTTACACCTGTCAGAAATGGTACAATAATTTGAAGAATTAAATGAATTTTAAATTTTAAGTACAAACTTATTTTCCTAATTTGAATTTGGAAGTTTGAAAGATTTCTTATGGAAAGATAATTAGGAAAAAWATAAAAATAATTTAAGGTGACAATAATACACTGATCAACATAGTCTGTTTCATTTTAGCTGCAAATCCAAATGTTTCAGCAACGAAAAGACGGATTTTAATTTTTAAAATATTTTTAAAGTTAATTCTAGCGTATTCTTGTACGTAGGATGCATCTTATAGTAAAAGATTTATATCCACTACCTAAAAAAAAATTTTTTCTTGCCAACCTTTCGGCCATGTTGGCCATTGACAACTGCGTGAGCCAACCAATTTGCACATAAAAAGTTCTTTAAATGAAAAATAAATTAGAAAGYTTATGTTTTTAAAGATTTATTCCTTTAAGGGTATGAAATAACTCTTGCCAACTTACCACTTTGAAGAGTCCTCTTGAAGATGATCTAAAATACAATAAAAACGTCAAAATGCCTTAAAAATTAAACAGGATAGTTAAAAATTAACAAATACCATTAAGGAAATGCTTAAAACAAAGATACAAGATACAAAAATAAGAGCACCTAAGCATGCACAGAAACAACAGTTTAAAAATGAGGTTCAGATGTTAAAATTAACTTCATGTGGTACTCTTAATAAAATCTGTTATATTGGTTTTGATTTGCTACAAAATAAGACCTATTTCCTTACTAGAACTACCCTCAAGTTTATTCTAACCTGGCTATATGATTGGTAAGCCTAAATTTCTTCTGYGACATTTTATACTGTCTTTAAACAACTCGCATAAGGCGTTTCCAATACATATGAGTCGATATCATGTTTTGGGTCTCAGGAGAGTCAGTAGTCCAAACTAGACTTGARCATTTTAATGTCTAATTAGTCAGACTGTATCGTGCCACCAAAAATGCAAATTCTATCAGCTTAAGTTTACATATCAGCTCCATCCTATTGGCTGGCTGGCTCAGACTTAGATAATAAACCCAAGAGGAAATTGTGTTATGAYAGCAAGGATAATTTCTATTCTATTGGACACTATTTTTAACCTTTTTTTCTACCACAATAACCCAAAAAAGCTATTAAGACATTTATTTTTGATTTACCAAGCTGATATCCTTCAGATAACCCTATGCATTGGTAATATCACCCACAGTTATTATAGATTTTTGAAATGCATGTTCCTCATGCACACAAGAGCTATGTTTATTCCCATGAAAATAATTTTTTCATTTAACTGCCAGATAAGAAAACTGAACGGTAACAATATCTACCGTCAATAAATCTACTCTAGTCACTGCAACTGCGTTCGAATGGTGTACTCTATGGTTATCTACTAAAGGCTATCTTCTATCAGTGGTTGTAGACTACACTATCTGAAGTCCTTGGATATCAGGGTGTCAAGGGAACTATCTACTCTCCCAGATAACTTGGGCTACCACATTACAAAAGCCCCAGCATGGGCCATTTGAATAATTGTCATATAAAGCACTAAACGTTTGTCATGTTGCCTTATCAACTGTCTTTATTTCATTATTTATTTTCTATAATCTAACGAAGTATTAAAAGAAAGTTATTCGAGTGACTATAATTATATTCTAATGGCAATGATTATACAAGTTTGTGTGTACAACATTAGCATTTCAGATTGTTCAACACCTTGTCTGCCATGGTAACCATYTTTAATGGAACTTGATAAGCATGACAGGTGTCGTGCTTAAGATTTTTCTTGTTTAAGTACATGGTACAGAGATTTTTTAATCTGARTCCTGATATGGTTGTGGTTAGGTAAAAGAGAATCTCAAACATCTTTGTGGGTTCRGTAATGTATATGTATTACGTCATTTACTGGCCAGGGGGTCTAGATAGGGAAAAACTGTGCTCAAGATCTTGAATACATAGACCAAGGCCATTAGCAATTTGTTATCACATGTGTGTGTGCGCATGATGTAAGGATACCAGACTGTGGGTAGATACTKAGAAAATATTGCCACCTAAAACAGCCAATCAGAATGCACGATTTTTAGGATACTGGACCAGAAAAAATGAATAGAGGTTATTTACTGGCTGGGAGGTCTGGATATGAAACTGTACCTGGAGTCTTGAATATACCTGTACGGACATRTACAGAGACTGTAAGAACGAGRTCCGTTTTTGAGACTGAGGRCACAGTTTTTTTCTATCTAGACTGATTTTTGGATGGTAAATAACTTATTTTATCTTTTTCCCGTTTACTTTTCATTTTGTTTTGCAATTTTTTCATCTTTTCATCATCTTCATTTTAAATTTGCAATTGTTTAAAGCAATTCATTATCCCAGAATACAAGATCGCAGTCCAGGATAGAAAATACCACCCACTTTTGCAGCCAATAAGAACACATGATTTTTAGAGTACTGCACTAGAAAAAATAACTATGATAGTTTTTCAACTTGAGTTCAACCTAGGATGCTCTAGCTAGTGTGACGCATGACACTGTACCAACCCAACTAACTTCTTCACACTTTACCCAACCAAGGAGAAGAAAAATCTGAGAACCCAACCATGATGAGAAGTTGAAGAAAGAAAGGCTGAACTCAGACACCATGTTATTTGAAAAAGATCTCTGGTTGACTGACATGAAAAATAAGTGAATTTGGTGGTCGTTATAGTATTCGACAACCTGTAGGAATAAAAAAATACACTTACCTTGKTGCTTCAATTCCATTTGGTAGATAAAGTGTTATGTTTGCTAYGATACATCCATGGGTTACTACAAGAGAGAAGGTAGTCTATCAATATTATTACAAAACACTATGGCAATGCTTTATTGCCACAGGAAGCCCAGCACCTAAGAATTTCGATAAACTGCATTCTTACAAGATAAATTCAACTGCATTTTTACAAGATAAATTCAACTGCATTCTTACAAGATAAATTCAACTGCATCTTTACAAGATAAATTCAACCGCATTCTTACAAGATAAATTCAACTGCATTCTTACAAGATAAATTCAACTGCATTCTTACAAGATAAATTCAACTGCATTTTTACAAGATAAATTCAACTGCATTNTTACAAGATAAATTCAACTGCATTTTTACAAGATAAATTCTTATCATAAAGCATGTTGGTTAGCTATTTTGATAAAGCAGGGATAATTCAGGAAAAATAGGCAATAATAAGTTAACTCATTTTAATCTACTAGATTTGTTATGAGAGCTACTCTACCTGGAACAGTTGCTCATTTAAATCCCATGTCATAGAAAACACAGCCAATCACAACAGAGGAAAGCCATCATAGCCATTATTCTTATTTAGCTTTTTCACAGTTTACCTTGCATGTAACRTGCACCACTTCTATTTTCTAAGTTATGTGTGGTACATTCCATGCTATGTGTTGACGTATTGCAATTATACCCCAAAAGAGTCAAAAGAGAAAAACATGATGGCCATCTTGGTGCTRTTAACAATGGATGCTAATGAGAAACCTTTTGTTAAACGGCACCAATGCTCCCCCAAGAGGTTGGGTCGGTGTCCACTGGTAGAACGAAGCTTGGGATTGGATAAAATAACAAAAACAAAGAAAGCATGGATTATGGTGAACAATGTGTATTGTTCTACATGTGAGCTGCGTTCTTTGTTTCATCTCACCATTCATTGTTTGTTCATCCACTCCCAGGCTTYGTTCTGCCTGTTGTGTGTTACTCAAGAGGTTGCAATGATGTAATGTGCAATCAAATACTACCACTTAGCTATCATATTACTATTGATTTATTTACTTCATTTTACAWTGTACATTCAACAAAAAAAAACTTATCCTCACCTTTTTTAGAATTCTCTACAACATCCACACCAAACTGTACAATATCACCAGAACTAAGTTCTTTAGGTTCACTCTCTTCTGATCCTTTACTAAGACGGATATTATTTACAAAGGTGCCATTGCTACTTTTTGTATCACGTAGAAAAAACTGGAGAGAAAAAATAACTTAGTTTAGTTAGGTAATAGGAATAGATACAACAGACCTTTCGCAGATTCRATTGACTGGTCACTAAACAATGATTCAAAGTCGAGGTTTAACTTGATGAATAAAAGAATCAAGTTCAGTCTCAACTTCAAACAATTGTTTCGTGGTCGTTTAAGCAAATTAGGGAAAGGTCTATTTGTAGACATTAGACATCATGCTATATGCTTTTATATATCAAGTCTAATTGAATCCTGGTTTCAGGTTACTAATGTGATCATGCATTTGTGTGTGTTGTTTCTGCACATGTGCTTTTTATTCATTTTCAAAGTATTCAGTGTTTGGGCTTCCTGTGATGGAATTCATAAGGCATTTTCATTTTCAACGGCAATTATCTAACAATATAAAATAGTTATGATAAAAAGGTAAATTATACACCTTGAAAAGATGAAAAATCTTACTGACGTTTCGGACGCTAGTCCTTCGTCGGAGTAAAAGAGTAAATACAAAATAGTTACCTAAACTGATTAGGAAGAAAAGAAGATTAAAATGCTTTTTTTCAAGATTTTAGCTTYGAAAACTTATTCTTAAACATCATAAAATGCGGAAATTCTGGCTTCTCATTATATTATGCAAACACATATTCACACTGACCAATATCTAAATGTTGAGAGAGCTGTAAAATACATCATTAAATTTTGCCCGAAAAGATGGCTGCAAGCCCTAACTTCGAAAAATTTTTCCTTCTCAACGAATTTGGTAACCCCTAATTTTTATTTTTAAATTTCCACCCTTGCACTCAAAATAAATCAAGCTTGTCAAAAGCTTGAAAAATAAATAAATATATTCAATAAATCTTAATAAATAAATATACTCAAAATAAATCAAGCTTGAAAAAAAATTTCAACACAAATTGCACAATGTGAACACAAACATTTCGACCAGTTTCTCTCCATATGAGGTAAAACAATGCCAAGTTTTACTTCTTCAACACAGTTCTTCTAGCAACTGGCAACTAAGTCTATTTCATTGCCAAATTTCTWTTTTTGGACATAATTCTTCATTTCTAAACATCAGGGTGCCTTTCAGCGGTGGGGTAGGGGAGCCAGGTATTTGAAAGGTAAGTTGCCAGCTGGCAATATTGCAATTTGGCAATTTAGTAGCAAGGACATTTTTTTAGATTTACTAGTGGTCAATAATCAAAATCTTGAGCTCAATACATGCACAAGAATATGCACAAGCATAACAGTAAAAAACTTTGATATATGCTTTCATTTATGCTTATGCTTGTATCATAATGGAAATCAGGCTTGTTTTTCATAAGTTTCAAAAGAAGCTTGATAACGTAAGGGCATTTAAACTACGTATATATGTATGTATATCTCCGTATTGGACRTTTACTGTACGTAAAGTGTTGGTGCTGATAGACCTCTTTAACTTTGGAATAATGTTTTTCCCTTTTGGAYMATGTGTCRTTCTMTTGAGAATAATATTCTTTGTTTGAGTYGTATCCATATTTATGTGACTTGTCATACACAACAACCAAACAAAGAAATGATACTTAATCTGAAATGGYAAAACATTATTCCAAATCCAAYGAGGTCTATAAAAATGTGTTATTAAAATGTTAACATCAACACATCATCATATACAAGAGATATTGTGGCTGAAGTAGGCAGAATGCAAAGTGAAATTATAACTGCTGATGCTGAAGGAGGTCAAGAAATGTCATACAAATTATCAATGGATACTCATTCATCTGGAAAAACGTAGTATTTTTAACGTACTACTTATGATTCACTTTATACATACATGTTATAGTACAAATCAACTAAACTTGGCAAAATAAATTTACTTCATAATACTTGTTAAGCTTTTTAAATTTATTCATTATATACTCCTTTTGTCAAGTGATTCATAAGGGACTAGTGTCTCRATGCAGTAAGTTATAAACCTTACATAACTTCCGAAAGTTTTGTGAAAGATTACTATAGAACTTATGTCCCCAGAAATTATAATCATTACCATGTATAAAAACTGAAATCAATCAAAAACTATCACCTTCAAAATTCTGTTTCCATTGAAAAAAAATGGTCAAAAAACAAAAACAAAAAGAAGAATAGTGGTTGTACCTATTATCTTTGTTTTAATTATTTGATATAAGTTATATASGGCACAAAATTAAATCTGAACTAGCTTGAGATTTTGGTATTTATCATTATTGTGTTAATGTGCGATRTTGTGATTAATTATATCCTTCATTGGGTAAGAAAAATACCTAAAGATCAATAGTTCAGAGTATTAGCAATGTCTTACAGATATACAGCCAAGTTTTCATAATCGTTATGATCGTTATTTATATCATAATCTTATATTTTTTGTTTTCTAGAATAATTGATTKCTGGATCGTATCAAACTTGTGCAATATAAGTTATTGGTACCAAAATATTTAAGATAAAATCCAAAAGCTCAAGAAGAAATCCCTTATAACGAGAGATCAATGACAAGGTATTTGTTTTGGGTTCAAATGCCGCGATAATATACCATAAAATAGAGAATGCGGAGTTAAGTATAAAAATAGGGCCAACGATCAAGAAAAACAATGAATGCTGATGGAAAATATTTCGGGACTATGTTGGTGCATGTCAAACGTCTTTCCATGTTTCCGGGACGATTTTGGTAGTTTAACTAAAAGCATCGGCTTATCTAGGGATACTTGGTGTAAGTAAGGTGAGTTTCAAAGCATTTTGGAGTAAATATACAGTAAGTAAATGGTCTAAAATTTAATTTGCATCAACCTTTCAGATGCAGAGAAATATGACTCAAGTTGAAGTTCAGCTCGACGAAATACCAATAATCTAYGTTGAAAATCTCTCAAGCCTTTCAAGTACGGAGACTAGAAACGCAGTTATACCAAGAATATTCTTAAGGGTATTAATATTGGCTGAAAGGGAAYGTCAATGATCAAAATAAACCCCAAGATTGACAAGAAATACCTTTTCGTCTTCGTACCACAAAATGGCATGGTTTCTCGATAAGACTTTACAGTCAAATATACAATTGTTCGAAGCAGGCCTACTTTTAGCTACAGAACGTCCGACTTTAGCGGGTTCCGTTAGCAACACTCTTCTCTCCTCAAATGGATGGGAATTAGGCCTAGAAGTAAGAATTGCCATCGCCATTTTTCACTATAATTCATGTTGGAGTACAACGACAAGACAAACCACGGGAAGTAACACTCTACTGCGCAGCCGTAGTCAATAACACCGGTCACATGTCACGTGTTAACACCAAAATACCACAACCCTTGGGAGGGTAAGTCTATTTTGACACCACGCGGTTTAGACGAAAAGCGAAAGGAGGGAGTATGAAATGATTTTTCTTGTGTGATTGTATTTGAATGTACAATAGAATGTCGAAGTGAATATCAGATTAGAAACCACACATGGAAAGTGCGCTAAGGTTTGAGGTAATTTCTTGGCACTAGGCATTAGATTCGAAAGCGATACATACCCATTGCAAGTTGTACCGTATGAGACCGACAGAGTTTGACTACAAACCGATTCGGACATTAGACTCATTAGAGCAGACTATAGGTCGTAAATCGTCAAGCGTTTTTTCAGTTTTTGCTCGTAGTGGAAAGTACTTAGTAAATGAATTTATTCCCATATTAAAAACAACGAAAGAAAAAATGCATGAGAAATGGGAATGAAGATGAAAGGAAAAATATGTTTGTATATTAGCAATGAACGGATCTAATATGGTGAATTGTGAGCTCTTAACATTAAGCTGTATGTCTACTCAAGTGTCTTTAAAACGAAACGAAAAGAAAAAATCAGAAATGAAAGCTTTAGTACACCGCAAGGGATTAGCTGTAGGTACGCTCTGGGACCGGTTTCTGATTCATGATTCTGGTCGATTATAGGCGGTTCAGCGACCTTACTATTAATTGCGGTCGATACAATACCTCAGCTTCTGCGGATGTCGCGAGTATGGCATATAGCACGGTTTTTCATTTCGAAACCAACATCTGGATGTGTTCTTTTCTCGCGGTACCATATCAAGATCATAATAAGAATTTATATTATTTTTCCTTCATAGTATTTTTTCTTCGAATAATGCATTATTCGATGTAAACCCTTAACATTGGTAATCTTTATACGAGCTCTCCACTTGGTTTCTTGTTTGTTTTTTTTTCCTCTTTATACTGTATAATATTGATATATTATATGTACCATATAAAAGATATATCTTTTATATGGTACTGAGACTACTATCTACGTAAGGGTGTGTTCCGAGCCACATAAAATATACTACAACCCACTCGTTTCTGTCAAAAGCTATTATATTTCAGTGGCTGAAAGGCATCACGTGCTGCGATCGTTACATCTTGTTAATACAAGTGTCAATCTGTTAACTTGGCTAGTTATCAAAGTTCTTGGAAATTACTCCTTGAACTTCGGCACCCCATCCAAACAAGCTGAAGGCATGCCAGCATGTCTGACCAGTCATCACCAGTCATTGTTTTCATACCACAGAAAAACCTTTTATCGTTTATTAAACTCTCTTCGTACTTTCACATTCTCTATGATTTGTTTTTGTCAATTGGAAGTTTACGTCGGCTGAAGCCCAACGACCATGATTTTCGTCTTGAAGCAATGAAAAATAACATCAATGACAAGAATGCACAGCTCTGAATGAAGGGTTTATAGGATCGATGATCTGGTATGGAAAAGGCGCGCGCAATACAAGATACAGTTACTAGAGGAAATACCACCTTAGTTGTCGAAGATTTAATGAAAAATACCACATACATTTAATGAAAGTGGCCTTATACCACGAGCGCGTAGCACGCACTGTACAATCAATTAATTGCATGGATTATGAAAATATCGAGGAACTAGTATCATATGTTATGTAGATTGTGGTATTATCTCTGAAACTCGTGTCGTGATAACCTTACACGGCAACTGAGTACAAGACTGACCGAGTGAACATCGCTCAAAAACTCGTGTTTTCAAACGCCAACTTCTTTAGCACATTTTATAAAAGAAGTAAAAATCATTCCCATTAAGAAGTAAAAACCAACGGTTTYGTACCGTAGACTACTAGGTTACATTCATTAAGCACTTGCCTCCAACGAGAACCTCACTTTCTGAACCCCGAAAAAGTAAGTAAGATATAAATGGGATTCTAATCAGTTATTCGTATACCAGACTGATATTTTATGATTATGTCACGTTCGTTCGCCTGAGGTCGTCCAGTTGCCCACCCTCCGGCAAGTTACCATGACTACATCTATGGGACAGAAGACTGCATGAACCACATTCTTTAAGCCGCAATAAACTGTCCTTGTTTTGCGAGAGTTGAATAGCCTGAGGCTAATTGAACCTGTGGGCCTCACTCCATGTTCGTATTGATCGATTTTTATGGATATAGGAAAACCGGAGAACCCAGAGAAAAACGGCCGTAGAAGCAGTATCGAGAAAACAAGCAACTCTTTACTCACAGATGATGTCGTGTCCGAGCATTGAAAGCATATGACCATCCATGTCTGTGAGTTAAGAGATGGCTTATTAGCGGAGCACACACCACTCGCAATGCTGGCACATGCGATAACTTTAGCTCGAGGCAGTAATGAATGTAATATCGTTTTTCTCGTTTAATGAGACCAACTATATGGTTAACTGATAATGTTTTAGGAGCACTTGTTTTCTTATTTTTCTACAGGGTAATGTATTCGCATAACTTAATAACGTGGGAACATGAATCCATGATACCAAAGAAATAATACTCAAGAGAATGACACGCATGTGTAATGCCCTAGGAAGATTGCTTTTTGGAATCAGGCGTGCCATTTTGCATATTGAACTGCGGCCGCCTTTGAGATATTACAATCCTAGTACATCATACGAGGCCTAGTCTTTTCAAAAGGAACAGTACGTATAGTGCTGTCAGTACGGATTTGAGTATAACCGCCCACGTACTAACTTATTGAGTAGTGAGCTCACTAGCCTTTCTACTAAAATGTTCTTAATGTTCTTGACGAAATAAACGTCGTATATCTGGTACCTTATTTCATTCCTACCCGTAAATGTATTTGGTGATCCACATGTTTGTATGAGACATGAATAGACCGTTTTCTCAAGGTTGCGTGCGCATCCAAATTTAAGGAACTTGACGGACCACGATATCAGAACACGAGCTTTATGAACAGTTTTGTGGCCCGTCAAGTTGGATGCGCACGCGCGCAACCTTGAGAAAACGGTCTCTATTCGAAGTACCATACGACTAAAGCCTCGCAATCAAGTCTGAATTTTAAGATATCGAACGTGGATGGTCTGTCTAGTCTGTTTACAAGAAGTTAAGCATCCTTCCTGAAGTTGTTATTATAAGGTTAAAAGAATGCGCGCGATGGGAAAATGGCCTCAAGAAACATCTGATAAACGCTGATGCCTTTTCAATCATTCGTCCTGCACCTTCACTTGATAAATTCGTTTCGCTGCCATTCATATGCAATGAAAATTAAATGGGTCTTCACAGCATTTAAAAGTTCTTTGATAATATCAAATTTTGTCTTTTAATGACTAGTCGCGTTTTGATTTACTAGCTTCCTTCGGATCAATTTATCATAGAAAATATTAATTAAGACAACAGTCGGTGATAAATATCTCTTGATTCGAGGGTTTTTCTCCGGCTTTTGCGTTTTCACCGAAACCTAAAACTTTCAATTTCCAACCCTATCTGTGAGTTAGACACGTACGCGGACACATGCATAAGAGACATGCATCAAGTTATAATTAGACGGGTTGCTGCAAAATAACAAACGAATTAAATAATTAGAAACAGGTGCCTGGCACGAAGGGAGATGTTCGGTGCCGAGAAAAGACAGACACATAACATTAAAGTTTCTCTACTGAAATATAGAATATTTTAAATCGATAAGGGAATCGTCGAAAGTTAAGAATTCGAACTGCATGCCGGCCGCTGTCGTACTTTGCCGTTGTGGTGATTAGCGATAATAATGTCTTTTTAGCCGCGAATTCAATATTACACGAGCTAAAGCAATAAAATAGAATGAGCGTAGGGAAAAAGGAAAAAAACAAAACAAAACAAACAAACAAAAAAAAAAAACAACAACAACAACAACAACAATACATGGGTTATCACATGAGGTAAACTGAAATAGAATGAGCGTAGGGAAAAAGGAAAAAAACAAAACAAAACAAACAAACAAAAAAAAAAAACAACAACAACAACAAATCCATGCATGTTGTTCTCTCTTTAAATTTCAGTTTTTAATTCCATTCATCTTTCCTATAACATAACCCACCCTGTTTATTCATATATTCAAAAAGTTCCTTCCTAAAATTTTATCATTTTTGCTTTTGACTTGTTAACTTTTTTGCCCGAAGGAATCGCAGAGAAGGCAACCGCAAACAGTTCGATTTTAGTATCTAAATTCGCTGACCATATGCTTTGAACCAATTAAGACAAAAAAGACTAAAAAAATATATCGTTAAAAGTAGAATTTTCTTTCGAGAGTGATGTAGGAGGAGTTAACGTTGAATGGGTCAAATTAAGTGAAATTTATATTTATTTTGCTTGGGGAAAAATTTATGTCAATTTTTCTTCCAGTCTTTGCTTGACATCCGCTCGCTTCAGGAAGTCACCAAAAGTTCCATATATGACTCACTAAAATCAAAGCTATTTTGAGAAAGATTTATAAAATATAATGACATTAGACTTAGTCATTTTGCTTGGGAATACGTTGGAAACTGAGAGTGAGAGACACACACATCATATTCCAGGAACTCTAAAGCCAATATGTAAAGAATACCATTTCTAATTAAATTTGACCATGTCACTCGAAACAAGGCGAAAAACAATTCTACTCATGTGTAAACACTGCTCAACAAAAAAAAGTTCCTGCTCAACTGTAAATGAAAAACCATATAAATTTGCATACGTCTTTTTTCTCCRCCTGTTTCTGATATTTTTATCACAGTTTTAGATCCTCTCAGACAGTTAACCTGCTTTGGTCTATTCAATTGGGGATCATTTTTCCGTCCGCGATAATGGAACTATTTGACCCGTCTTCGTTTCAAAACAGACGTGCGTACACCCTTTTYTGAAATAAGTCAGTTTTTGGTGTTAAATATTCATGAATCCGTCGAGTATTTTTATTTGGTATAAATTAACAGCGATATAAATAAATAAATAAATAAATAAATATATGTATGGATATGGGCAAAGTATAGTAGAGTATAAAAGAGGCGGCGCATACAAATTCAGTCAGTAATTTGTCTTAACGATCGCGGATTGCATTCTAAGTCTAGAAATTATTTACGTATTTGCTGTGGAAACTGTGATTATAATATYGAGGTGTTACAAAAGGAGTATTTGATCGAGATAAGCAACAAACAGCGGGATATATCGAGGAAAACTGATTGTTTTTATTCAGTGAGAATTTGATTTGGTTCCTTCACTATGTTGTACACCATGTACAATTGAACTTGCTCTTCACTGTAATCAACCTGCGTCTTCATTGCTCTCTTGAAAACTGGAAACATAAACCGAGAAAATGACGACGTGTGGAAGACGAATCGGTTTATTCTCGAGGTCGGGCCGAAAGGTTTCAAGAGAAGAAGAAAATTCAGTCGCAAAAACGCGGAAAATTTCCAGAGAAGAAATGTACGGTGTTTCTACATTGTATGAAACTGGAATCTCGCAGACAGAAAACGTACGGAAAGTCTCCCAGACAAGAAGCGCGGGAAACAGCCAAATACACCATGCTTCTAATACAAACAATAACCAAAGACAGAGAAAAATATCTGTGTATTCAAGGCCGGACTATGTCGATAACAGCAGAGCGAACGATTTGAGGGAAGAAAACCCAAAAGAGTGGAAGGATATCTTGAGCGCTTATGAACCATATATTCTCGGAGCGTTATTTTTCTTGATTGTTACTGTATCTATCTACATCGTGTTTGTCGAGGGAGAGAGCTTATTTGGAAAAGAGAAGTAATATCAGTACATAGACGGAAAAGCGAAAAAACCTAAGTACGAACGGACATCACTTCATGTCACTTAATACAGTTTAAATGTCAATCAGTGAAACGAGTTTATATATTCACGATCCAACCAAATCGTCTATACAAAAAACAAATTTGTATAAATTATCAAGGGGCATGAGAAGGACAGGTTTTTGTTTTCGATCGCGGTCAGTACGTAATTCGTCAATTGAAAACATAAATGCAATCAGGTGAACCGCATGCAGTTTATAGATGCACAACGAAGCGCAAATTCATGACAAACATACAATTTGAACAGGGAAAGCTCCACTTGTATTTCCACGGAAGACTAATAACTGGTCTGCTATTTGTCTATAGCTGTAGCACATATATGTAAAATAAGGGCGCTTTTTGTCAATTCCATACCGTACCACACAGCGATGTCTAGCGCGCAAAAAGACTGCAATGATATTTTCCCCGTAGAATAATAACTGATCCGTTAGTCTATCGCTTTAGCACATATACAGATATGAATAAAGCCATATTTTATATTGTTTCTGAAGTTCGGTTCTCACTATACTACAGTGCTCTGCGCAGAGCAACATATATGAGATTTTCCCGGAACGGCAGACTAATAATTTAACCAGTCTACTTTATTTTTGCTTCTTTCAAGCGCTGTAGCACACGTATGGTTGGTCGTATCATTTCTGAGATTCTGTATTCACTGTGTCGCGCGCAGAGCAGATGTATTACCTATATTTCGGTACGCTTTTATATAGTGTTTAGAAAAACGCGTTAAAGCTTTTACATTAGTGTATTCGATATATTGAGCTTCGGCGCACAGAGAAACGCGGCAATACATTACTGTATTCGATCAACATAATCTTATTTACAATAATGAATCACCTTAGGGCTGATCTCTAGAATRGAAGTGCCGCACCATTTTATTCCCGATTATAATTGTTTTATCTCATGTTCCATCTTTATTTTGGATGTTTAAATCATTTTTGTTATTTAAACGCCAATATAAAGCTAACCTTTCCCCCCCAACATGATATATCGGAGCTCTTTTTTTCAATAGTTGAAAGAGTTTGTGTCATACCTTCATAACAACGGTCATTTCATTATACTTGATGTTTATGATATCAAATTGATGTTCCTCGACTGATAGTCAAAAGTGAAGGTCCGTTGCTAAGAAACGTAACATTTACGATCGTGACTGTCAGCGGCAAATTAATTGTAGATAGTACTGAAGTGCACACGCACCCTTTTCCTGCAACATTGAAATGCATGGCACCAATCTACTTGATTGAAAACCACTGACACCAAACATTATAAGGCGGTATGATGAAGGATTTTCAATGACTACACAGGAAAACCATTACGCTTTAAAGACGTCGCGCTGTTTTCATGGCGACCCGTTGCAGCCAGTAAGCAACCAGCTCTATAAACTTGTAATATATCATTCTTTAAAAAAGTATTATAACATGGTAATTTTTACTCACTATACTCAGCAGTCCTCGTGGAAACAGTTTGCAATCAGGATGGATCTTACATTATCAGCTGACAATGATTAGACAAGTTTCGAGTTCCAAATTACCGCTGTGTTTCTTGTTTACAGACTCATTTACTCAGAGTTAGCCTCGAATCAGTGTCTAAATATTCACAAATACCAACGGTAAAGTAAGGAATGCATGACTTAAACAGTACAAACACTTTGAAATTCCACGGACCTTCACTGGAATACATAAATATTCTGCACAAAATAGATAAACTCAAAACTGGAGTATTAAAGTTTAGTGACATCACGCTGTCGTCATGGCGATTTCATTTGAGGAATTCATACACTACTACAATCCCCAGGGAACTGATTCTATGCACATCGTTAACAATGATTTATAACTCATGCTTTGATATGTCTGGCTTAGAGTGCTTTTAGTCTCGCTGTTGAAAAGGTGACGTCAACTAAATTAGATAAGTTATTTACTATCTTAGCTGACGTCACCTAAGTTTGAAACTACGAGTAAACAGCTACTGAGATCAGGGGGAGAAACGATGATACAAATGAATGTCTATTCACTCATTCTCTGGTAAAACAACCCCCCGGATTAGCATGACCGTTCTTTGGCGCGCTTTTGCTATATTAGGTGACGTCAACTAAATAGTTATCTAAGTTAGATAAATTTATTTTATTTATTTTAACTATTCAACAGTGAGACTAAAAGCCCTCTAATCGTGATCCTTTTCTGAGCTATAAACTTATCCTAAAGAATATCAGAATTGAACAGAAAGATCCAGTGCAATATTAACACTGCTAAAGCATTCCCAAGAGAGTCAAAAGACAAAAACATGGCGGCCATCTTGGTGCCGTTAACATGGATGCTAATAAGTGTCAGTGTCAAATGGCACCAAAGCTCCACCGCGAGGTCGATGACGTAACGTGCAATCGAAGAATAGAAAAGCATGCATGCTTGGTTGCAGTGGAAATTAAAGCAGGCGCAATCGAAACAACCAATATTCCATCGAAAACATGCAGGACTTGACTTAGAATTTATGATAGACAACGAAATATTTTTGGGTTTCCTTGTTATTGTTTGATGAGTGTAGCATGGAATTGATTGGGCATCCATAGAGCTCTGCTCTCATTGCCGTCCACCCCTTCCATGACTGAACAACGATACGAACTTAACATGTCGAGCCACAAAACTAATGGTGAAGGAGTTGGTAGCCACTGAAGACTTGTCAACATTTCCATCAAACATCTGGAGTAAATGAGACAAACGAATCGATAAGGCTTGTGATGGGGAATAGAGAGATGGAAGATGACTAGGGCCATGACCAGAGATGGGGAGGTGGGGGATCCCGGGGTAATGCGGGATAGGGAAAGGGGGGAGAACGATGAGATGGTAGATGGTTGATGGCCGCCGGTTGGCCGGGGATTGAGATGGGGATGGGAACAATGATACCTGAATATAATCATGATCGAAAGTAAAATTATTTGCTTTCTCAATACATAAACAAAAGAAACCACTTTCGCTACTGACAAACCTTGACAACGCCATTTTCTTCGTAAAACTGAAAGTCTTTATTTTCACTTCTGCGGTAAGCTATTTTGTATTTTCTTTCTGGGTATGTCCTTGAGTGGCAATTCCAGTCAGTTTGAAAACTCCATTCAGGTCGATCAGCAAGTATTGGCCGATGTCGTTTGTTCCCGCTCCCCATTCGTCTGTGTTCATCAGCCTACATTAACAGTGGATGGTGATAATGAATGGGAAGATGAAGCGGTTTCAGCGCTGAATCAGGAATTCCTCTAGTCCCAGTGCACCAGTGCAATAATATGAAGGGTCGATATTGGAAAACATTGGTCAAGTAAACATTAGAGAAAATTAGAAACAAAACACGAAACAACAACAACAAAAAAATATGGAAGCAATGAGGAATCGGTTATTATCTATCACGTGTGTGTGTGTGTGTGTGAGGGGCAGGGGGTTGGGTGGCGGTGGCCCGGGGGGGGTTGGTCTGAGACTTGAGGATGGATCGTTTATACATTGACAGCTATATGAAGGATAACAATCACTAGTAAGGGGGATCGTAAAAAAAGATAGCTATAAGTGCCTCTTGGATGGCTTCAAAAAAAACCTACTCATCAATGACAATTTTTGTGGATTTTTTCGAATTTGTATACGAATTTGCGGATATCCACCCCCGATGTTTTCCTCAAATCGAAACTCACAAAAAGAAGAAGAAGAAGAAACAAACAATCAAACAAACGAACGAACAAACGAACGAACAAACAAACGACTTACGAAATTTTGAGAAAGTATTACACAATAGTCTATATTGTTCAGTTATTGTTCGGTACTGATATTGTTCGGTATTATTAGTGGTTACCATGACTACAGGGGTCACATTACATGCCCGAGCTATAGCTACTAGACAGCCACCTCATTTCTTATCCTTCCGCGAATAATCTAAAGATTTCGCGGTATATTATAACCTAATATTCATATATTTTGATCCTTGAGGAAAATAAGAATTTTTTGAGTCCCTATTATTGTTAAAAACTCGTTTTTTAAAGGACATTTTGCTCGTAAGATCAAATAATTAGAAATCAAATGCAAAACTTAGAGAATTCCTTGATCGTCCTGTGTATAAATAGTCTGGCGTAATTGATTTTCTCTAAATCAAGACTTCAAACGTTACTCGAAGATGTCTGAAGAAGCGAAGAATGGTGTTGAATCTGAAAGTGTGGCAGATGGAAGCGAAAGTCAAGTTAAAGGTAAGATATCAACTCTCCAATTTATAGGTGATTGGAGTTTTATTCCTCCTAAGTCGAACACTGCTTTCAATGACTGCAGTCGTTTACTACTGTCATGTTTATTATAATTTTTATAATAGAGAGCGACATTAGATAATTTAGTTAATGGTCTTGTGATTTACGGTACTTGAATTCGGTAAAAATCGCGTTATTCACAATCTATAGTACATCAAAGCGATTGTGTAATTGAAGGTCAGAATAACTCTTTTAACTTAATTTCTGTCACTCACAAGCTGAATGTATATTCATATACCTTTCAATTTCATAAGGCTATTTCAGTATGGAACATATAGTATTCTTAGCAAATTATATGAATAATTATATGATGACATTATTATCTATTTTAAAGACAAAATTATGTTCCTCTTGAGACAAAAATTCCATGGTGAAATCATGCTGTTTTATTGTCTCRTACACCTAATGCATTTCATTGGGATGTATCTCTGAGTAAGTCTTGTTGTAACACCTTGTTGCCGGCAAGAGGAGGTAGCGAGGTGACTGGCAATAGGCAATAGCTCATTGAATTGCAGGCATGCATCTAAAAAGGAATATTCAAGATCTTCAAAATGGCTTTGTTGAATGCAAGCAATGCTGAATGATCTCACCATCAACCTCTCCTTAACAAGAATAATAATAAGTAACTCCAATCATCTTAGCTAATCTTGGATCTTGGAATGACCTATCTCTCATCGCCAATCGCCTATTGCCTACCACCTATTTCCTTTGGCTCTAACAACCAGCAAATTTTCTAGTAATTGACATTATGTTTTGACCACGCTGGCTAATGAATCATCCTTGAGGGATTGCATGGTATTAAGCCTTTTAAAAAGATAATTTCATGATACTCAATGTATACTTATAAAACACATATAAATAACYTTATAGCAGCTCAGTCATTTTCATGAGGGTATTGATTAAGATGAAAACAATGAAAAATATTTTTTAGTCTTGCTATTATACCGCCTGATTAAGAGTGTGGATGGAATCCAATTTGATGTTAAGTTTGGGATTGTTTTTTTCAATCGGTAACATCTTGAAGATCAGGCAGTCTAGTTTTCYGGCCTTGACACTTCTCAAGGATGGTACATGTACAGCTGTCAGTCAGATCCAAGACTTTTGGGTTGACCTCATTGTCTGCTTGCATGTTGATGTTTTTCAATTGTAGAGAATAGGTGCTCGTTAAGCATAACTTCTTTCATGCTCTGTCCAGAAATACAGCTTTTAGGAAGTGCAAAAAGCATTCAAAAGTTTGAGAAGCATTATTTTTAGCTTGTGCTTTTCTTTGCATTTCTTCTATGCTTTCRTCAATAATTATTTCATGCATACTGTATTAGTGAATGAAGCATGGAAGAAGCTGTTTGACTTCTAACAATGGGTGCATGTGTTGAGGTACTTTATTTGACACAGTTTTTCATAATGATCATAATTTAGACATTTGAAATTTGTTTTTGGTATGGATATTTTCTGGACAAAATTTTATATCTGAATAAGAAAATGCTTTATTTACAGAAACCAGGAGAAAAGTGGTTATAATTTTGCCAGGCCAGAATGAATTACTTCCAATATCTTGACAGCCAAAACATTTTTGCAAAATACTGTGAAATGCACCTTTGCATAATCTCTCAAAATGAGCAACCAGGCCTAGGGTTTGACTAGGAAATATACATACTGCCCTTCCCTGAAAAGGGAATGACGATGCTGAATTTAAAATTCTTTATCTTTTTTTTAAAAGATACCGAAGTAAAAGGTTCTGATGAAGCCAAGGACACGAGTACTGAAAGCATCCCTGAGAATCCTGCACCTGCTAATGAGACAGAAACACAACCAGACAAACTGGATAAACCAGAATCAGGGCAAGAAGGAAAAAATGAACAAGCAGAACCTGAAAAGACAAAAGAAGAAGACGAAGAAAAGAAAGATTCTGAACAAGAAACCCCAGAAGGTGCTGTAAAAGACAAAGAAAATGAAAAGACAGCAGATAGTGATGTAGAAAAGAAAACAGATTCAGGAGCTGCAGAGGATTCTCCTGACAAAACATCAGAATCGGAAAAATCAACAGAAAAAGAGGCTGAGGCTGAAAAGCTGCCTGCAAAGGAGCAGTCGAAAGAAGAAGAAAGCCAAAAAAATCCACAAGAAAAAGGTGCTGAAAAAGGAGAAAAGTCAGTTAATGAAGAAACATCAAAGGATGCTGCAAGGACAGAGGAGCCTGGTGTGGAACCCAAGAAACCTGTTGAGCAGGAAACTGAACATGAAAAACCTGCTGAACAAGGAAATCCAGAAGAACCTGCTAAACAAGAAACTGAACAAGAAAAACCAGAGAAAGAAACTGGATCAGAAAAACCGGATGATAAAGAAAAAGAACCAGAAAAGCCTGCTGAATCAGAAGGTGAAGCGGCAAAACCTGTTGAACCAGAAAAAACAGCCGACGAATGTGCTGAGCCTGAAAAACCTGCTGTGGAAGAAGTTGAATCAGAAAAACTTGCTGACCAGGAAACCCAACCAGAAAAACCTGCTGAACAAGAAAATGAGGCAGAAAAACCTGCTGAATTGGACAACCAATCACAGGAAAAACCTGATGAGCAAGAAAACGAGGTAGACAAGTCTGTTGATCAAGAAAAAGCTGCAGGATTGGTCAACCAATCACAGGAAAAACCTGCTGACCAAGAAAAGACTGATGTGCAAGAAGAACCTGCTGAGAAAGAAAAACCTGATCTATCAACAGAGGAAGCTGGTCCAGATCAACCCGCTACTGATGAGTCAAAACACGTTGAACAAGAATCCGAGAATGTCGAGAAAGAGAGTGGGTCAGAAAAACTTACTGAAAAGGCGGACGAACAAGAAAAACCTGCTGAAAATGAAACAGAACCAGAAAAACAAGTCGGGAAAGATGAAACAGAGAAACCTGTCGAAAACGAGGTTTTAGCGGAACCGATGAAGCGGGTTTCAGTGTCGGAGTCAGTGAAGTCTACAGCATGGAAAGAGTCTCTAACAACAGACCATCCTGACAACACCCCCAGAACAAGGTCCAGAGATGATCTTCACAACAAACAACAYGCAGATAGAAGGCTTGTCTATGAATTGGAAAGAAAACAAGAACAAGAATTAGAATATCAAAAGAAGATTCATGGCCTACAAAAAGAGATCGCCCGCATAAAAGGAAGTGCAAGTCAAGGTGAGAACTAAAGGACTGTCTGTTGATAAATGTAGCGGCAAGGTGTACTACTTCCGGTATGGATGAGGGAGACGGGGTTGATCTAGGGGAGGGGAAAGGAGAGAGTACACCTCCCCCACACTTTTTCACTGTACAGTATGTATGTTTCCCCCTTGGTAAAAAATATAATATCAGGCTATTCCCCGAGAGGTTGCAGTGCACCCCCCTGAGGTAGTTTACTCATAAATGTTACCATTTATTTTAAATTTTATGCGCATATACCGCAACTGGTAATAACTTATTAGGGCGTAAAATATAAAGACATGCTATTCCCTCAGAGGTAACAGCACCCCTCCTTTGAGGTAGTTTACTCTTACTGCGGTTACCATTCATTTTAAATTTCATACGCTTGTATATACCGCAACTGGTAACAACTTATTAGGGCGTGGCTTGAATATGACGCCGGTGGTAGGTTTGCAGCGTTGATTTGTTAATATTTTTCTTTAACCCCTTCAACGCCTGTGATCTCACGCGTTTTGATTGGTTGAACAGAGGTCGTCTATCGCATCCATACCGTGACGTGACTGGATTTCTCTCGTTTATACTATATCTACTCCTTGTAAAGGAAACATTGAGATTGCATGAATAGACCTTGTGCAGTATTTGCCTATTTTAGACCACGTGTCATTCATCAGACCACATGTCATCCATCAGTCCCTCGAGAATAATTCCTTAGATTTACAGGTATAAAGTAACGAAAATTGACCTCCGCAAAAGTGGTGAAATGGGGAAGCATTACGCTCAAAGTAGAAGAGAGTGAATGCTTGTAGTTCTTCTCAAAATCTTCAATGAAATGTTTCTTACACGAATGTTATTTATCTCGCAGCATCAGAAAGCAGTTCAAATCAGGACATCTTATGGCAGCAGAAGAATCACGATTTGCAGAGGGATTTGGAAACTTCAGACAGAAAAATCAAAGACCTACAACTGAGATTAAAGCGCTCAACCAAAGATGGACAGCTGAAGGACGACAGGATGGTATACCTAGAAAAAGAAATCGAAGAATTGCGAGAACGCTTGAAGAAGGCTGAAGAAACTAATAACAATGTTTCTGCGCAACAAACACAAGATACAAAGAGTTCTTCCGTATGCTTAATCTTATGAATCGTGCTGTATATTTTAAAATGAATTCTTCACTGGTTCTGATGAACTCCACCTTCAAGGACAAGGGTTGATGCCGTTTTCAATCAGGTGGAATAAGTTTGAGCAGAGATTATCTAGGCCTAATCTTTTATTAAGGCTAAATGATAAGGATGAATGAAGATTTGAATTCGTAAATTTTTCATCAACTGTTCGGGATAGCTAAAAAATTTACCCTTGTTCAGCTCATTATGTTTATACTCTGCATCATCGTTTATGAAAGTAAAGGTCTTCCAATTTCATAGAATATACAGCGACACATTTCAAGATTCGATTTAGAGCCAGTCAAACACTGAGACAATTTTGGAACATCTTAAAAAGTTTCTCCAGTTGGAATTAAAGGTATTTTTATAATTTGAAAAATAGGGGTGCTGCCACATCATTTGGTAGAAATTGAACTTTTGAAGTAACCTCTCCTGACTTATTTCTGGATCATCCCTTATGGACGTACAGTACAGTGGACTTGCACTTGCAGTAGCGTTCCGGAAGCTGTTTTGAGCAACTCTCTTGTGCACGTAGCTTTATTCCTGTCACTAGGTCAGGTCCTGGAGCACGAAATCCTCATACGCACGCGTACAAGTATTTAGTAAACTCTTGTAGATCTAAATATGGTACTACTAAATCCACGTTGAAACAGCTAAATCATTTGATAGCATTGATATTATCAATAAAAGTAATAATATTTGACCATTATTATTATTATTGATTATTGATGCTACCCTTGTGACACGCCCATTTATATACTTGAAATGACTTTGTACAAAATTGCTGTTTCATTTCCCAGACAACTCTTAAATTTTATTTTCTAAGTAACTGTAGTCACGTACACAAAGTATATTTTTGTTTTCTAAAATATAGATAATTTAAAAGAAAAAGTGACTGAAAAGAAGAAGAAGAAAGAAATGCACTTTTATTTCTTTCTCATCCCTTCAAACCAAAATGTCTTAATTTATTTTGTGTCCTTTCTACCATGCACTTTGCAGATTTTGTTTATATTATTTACGTAGTGTGGTATCCCTATTTAATTTTTCTAGCAAGCAATGCGCATGCGCGTCAATCTCGTACCACATACTCCTATACTCGACGAAAGAATTACGAATTAAGAATTAGACTCGCAATCAAACTTGCATTTTAGTTATTGAATTAAAGTTATTGTGTGAAAAGATAAAATTTTYTATAATTTACACGAAAATTAACTCGTGTGTTTGAATAACTATTTGCTTTGATTTCATTTGAGAGCTACTGGACATATGATGGTTTGTTGACCCTTTTCGAGTGATCTTCCGCTCTCTTTTGTTCTTTCGTTGTCTCTGTTATGTATTTACTCTTGTTAATTGAAGTGAGATAAGTATTTTTAGAGTGCGAATAAAAAAAGGATTTTAATAATTTTGCTTCCTCGTGTTCTCTCTCTTTCGGTCTTTCTATCAGTCTTTTATTTTTGTTCTATACTGCATGTGCGGTTATGGCGGGGTGCATGGATCTAGTGCGTGCGCCTATCTAGCCTTATCTGATTCTAAATCCCACATAAATTAAAGCATCTGATTAAATGAAATTCACATTTGGAAGTCTTTCACTCCCGCATTTTGTTAATGCGTCAGGGCCGTTACCCAGGAAGGAGCACAGGGTGCACGTGCACCCGGTCCGCTCATCTACCTCCATTTGCTTTAAAATTGCATGTAAATTATTTTTTATTGGATCTCTTTTCTTTTCTTTTCTTTTTTCTTTTTGGTTCTCAAATCATTGCCTTTGCACCCCCCCCCCCCCTGCAAGAAATCTGGTTACGCCATTGGGCGTTTCTCTACTGAGAGAAGTGCATGTGAAAGTCTGATTCAGGTGGCGCGTGCGTCACTATAGTGCGTCAAAAAGTCACACTTCTGACGTCAACGAGCACTCCGTACTGGAGTCTAATATGCTCCCAAAGCTTAACGACAGGATATTTTAATTCTGACAAAAAATTCTCTTTCTCCAGAAAAAAAGATTAAATGGTTGACTTATTCGAAACTCTGTAAAATGCAAACGAGTAACGCTTTTAGACTCGTTGTTGGAATAAACCGTCATACGTTGCTATGGAGCTCAACAATACTGCGGGCTCAATGTTTTGTTCTCGCCTGCTTTGTTTCAAAAACTTTTGAAAGTATTCATGAAACAATTCTTTTTTTTTAGAAAACGCGTTAAAATTCATCGATCTTCTAAAATGGGCTGTTCTGTCAGTCTTGTAGGTCAAAATTTAAGCACAAGTGTCATTCTCAACACTCCATCAAGCCCTTATTATGGTAAGTAATTCTTAGAACTTTGTATCTCGCGCACCACGCTGGGCCTTTATAACAAAGAACAAAAACACAAAAATTATAAGATAAAGATAATATAACTTAGCCTTRGCATTAGCCATTAAGATCTGCGCTGTTAAATTCCACAGTGTTTTCAGGCTTGTTTTGGAGAATTTCTTGAATTTTGAGGAACCGTGACCTAAGACTTTTGCGGTTTGCGCGGACGCGCAAGGAGTCATATCGTGTATTTTTAACTAATTTAAAATTATTTGACCTAAGAACCTGTTTGTTGTCCTTGAAATATCTTCCGCAATGTTTTTCTTTTTTAGCGTTATGTTAGAGTCTTATGTGGCTGACATGGGGATAATAAAGCGGAATCTCTCATCGTATGTAGACTTGGGGGGGGGGGGGAGGTCAGGATTTGAAATTACTGATAGATATGTTTTTCTTTGGGGGGGAGGTGTGTACTATTCTTTTGAACGTTTACTTTCTCTTCTAATTTTACAAAAACATGTAATTTAAACTGTTTTGTTTTTTTCAATTTTAGAGTACAATGAAAAAAGAGAAATCAGTAACAATTACCACCTTAACCAAAGCAGTGCAATAAAAATGAAAATAAAAAGTCAATTCTTTAATAGCCTTAATGGTACTGGTCTTTCCTCATGGCTTCTTAAAGACAAAGAAGCACCTCCACAAACAAGTACCACAGATGATAGCAGAAGGACAAAGGYTTGGAGGGGTTTTACCAGTAAAAGTAGCAAGAGTGCCAAGCTTATTATCAGCCGTGAGCTTGCTAGCTGTAACAATTCAAAGAATAACAGAACATTCACAAGTGATGTTCAATCTCTTGATGGAAGGATAACAGCTAGCTTGAGTAAATTATCCATTCATGAGCAAGGAAGCCTGCCTAGTACATCTAGTTCTTCTTTTCTTCATACCAATCCCAAAGAAGAATACTCTGTTGTATATATATCTGATTTCAATAGCAACTTTTCAGAACTTGATTCTTCTAATCAAGAACATGAAKATGTTTCTATCAGTGGCCTGATAAGAAGAGAAATACCAACGTCAGTCTTCATGCAAGACTGTGATGCCAGGAGAAATAAAAATAACAAGGATACTYCTCTAAGTTTAGAATCTGGGGAGATTGCACTTGAAGTTCACCAAGATTTTTTTAATGGTAATTTCCCTTTATTATCTACTGGTTTTTTATTCTAAACTTTAAGGGGCACTTTGCATGAATATGGAATTAAAAAAACAAAAACAAAAAAACTGGAGATCAAAGCTATTGTGTTAATGCAAAGTGATCCACAAATTTGATGCAAATGAACCAAATCAAAGTGCTTCATGATGGGTTGTAAGAAACCATTGAATGTTTTTTTTTAGTCTGAGTTCTTCAGAAATAGATAAGCACCTCTCACTTTAAAATAGTGCGACTTAGCCCCCTCCCCCTCCTACTTTAAAAAGTGCTCTGCAGTTCCTTATATCATGATAATATATCATTTATTTCAACAGATTTTGGAGATATACGTGATGATGACTTTATTTTTTCTGGTTAAGCTGCATAAGATGGACATTCAAGGAAAAGAAGAAGACACAGCGGAAGGGGCACGAAATCAAGGCATAAAACAAATGCATTACAAAAAAAACTAATTTTTACTTAATAAAACCTTGTTTTGAATAAAAACTTTGTATGAAGTTTAGAAAATGGATTAATTAATTTTGAGGGACATGCAAACGCTCAAAAGAATGATATTAGAATTAAGGTCATATRTAGAGAAATACAGTAAAGATAGCTAAAGAATGGATAGCGGTTTCAATTAGATATAAGTGGAACATATAGTTTTATGTATCCCATGTAGCTTAGCGGGGCAAGGATGAATTTCAAACACGTGGAAAAATTTTCATGACCAAAAGTTGGTGTCCGTGTTGGACAGGTTGAAAAAAGTAGGATTTCCACGGGTTTTCAAGGTACAACATCCCTTGAAATAGTTCAGGTAACTTTAACAATTCATCCTACGATAATTTGTGTTTTTTTCCCGATGGATTTTGGTGGTAAAACCGTAGAAAAGCCCGCTCAAGTAGCGGCGAACCGGTATTACGACATACTTCACGGCTTCGTGTTTCGCCCCAAACTTTACGAAGCCGATTTTGGGTTTTCCGGTTTTTATTTCATTCATTGAGGTCTTTGACTTTCAGGTGAGGTATGTCGTCGAACGTGAAGTGTTATAAATGTGAACAAACCGGGCATTTCGCCCGGGATTGCAAGAAGAGTGGTGGTGGATGGCAAAGCGAAGGATCGGGTACTTTTGGAGGTATTTATAGCAATGTTCTCATCCTTCTAAAATTTTAAACTAACTGACTAAGAAATCACTGTTTGCCTTCTCCAATGTGTATTCTACCAGCATAAATCCAAAAAGCGGCTTTCCAATTAGCAGAAGTTAAAATACTTGGCTCGAAAATTGCTATCATTTATTATAATTAGATTAAATTTTAAAATTCAGTTTTGGCAAATATCGTCCGACTCTCAGCCCTAAGTAAACGTGGCTTCTGAACGATCARCCAGGCTATTTATTCAGATGTTTGATCCCTAACGACAGAATATCTCCTTAAAACCTAATATTAACGGATAATAACCAAGTTACACGTGGTCTCAGTATGCTAACCGATTTGTTTAGAGTAACTTATAATTCCTGATGAAAGTTTTAGCCGATCGATACTCCCCTAAGATATTGATCGCAGTACACATCACCTTATCCGCAATGCTTACTTATATAGCGATCACTTGAGCGTGATTTGAAATAATTTGTTTAAAACTCTTTCTTACATCTTTGAATCCAAATCGTTTGTCTATGTGGTCCTCAGAATATTTTTGTCAAACCACGAATAACCTCAAAGCACCATAATTTCTACTAAGCTTTAAATTTAAACCTAACTCATCAAATTTAACAAAATATTCTTTGATGAATGCAAGAATGGGCCTCTGGAAGTGATATCCTACAGATCTCCTCCTACACCACACGGCTGTTTCAATTCAAATAAAAAGCGACATTAGGTTCCAGGAGCACGATTGACCGAAATTACGCGGTCAGCTGCACCGTAACGAGGCTTTTAAAATGGCGCCGAGAAGGATCGTTACTTATGAAAGAAAGTGGTTGTTTGCGGAGTTTTTATTTATTTCATGGTTAAGAAATAATAATTTTGCTTTAAGTAGCTTCAGAAAAAGAACATTATCTCTTAGCTGAGAGTCGTTCAAGTTACGAGGATACGCCGAAAGACTTTGTTTTTGATGTTTACCTTCCATCTGGGGAATGATCGAGAAATCGTGCAC
>NW_022261726.1:179723-204461 GCF_009602425.1 Actinia tenebrosa | reverse complement strand
TTTCCAAAATCAAAAAACACTAAAAATTCGGGCATTTAGAAGAGGAAAACAAGTTTTAGAAGTTGGGCATGTTTTTGCTATACATTAAGATTATTCATGGCCTTTCAAAAGATGAAAATTCAAAAATAATTTTTTGGTGATTCAAGATCCAGTCACTGACTGAGACCCAGTTACTAGCAATCCATTACAGTCACAACCAATCCATTCTAGTCACATCCAAGCAACACACAATTATCTCAGTAGCATCGTTAAGAAGGAAAATTATTCGAAAAAACCTGTAGCGATTCACAGAGTCACCTGTAGACACATGTATACAGTCCTTTGAAAAACCTTTTAGAAGTTTAAGGCATGTTTTATATGTTGTGAAGCAACATATATTGGTGAGATGGGTAGATCATTTAATATCAGACTTAAAGAACATCTAAGTGCTGTTGAAAAACAGGATGAACATTACCAAGACTGGTCATACGATAGACTGGGATAGACTTGCAACAATAGGCAGCAACGACTCATACTGGAGAGTTGGTTAAACCAAGTTTGAGCATCATCCACTGAAACGCTCAGTTAACTTACTGGCTCCGTATAATAGGCTTATCAGAAACAATAACTCCGCCCACAACACCGAAACAGCAATAAGCACCCATTAGACCGATGCCGCTAATAACGCAAATCTATTGTTATTGTGGCAGTATAAATATGACCAATCTGACTTTATTCTTCACTTGACTCTGAAGATGACTTCCACTCAGGTTGTCAAAACGTCAGTCACATCAAACAGTCCTTCTCAGGATTACATCCACCCGGATGATCATAATACTTCAATAAACATTCATTCACCTGGGTTCAGACCGTTCTATAAAATACTGTACTGTGAAGCACATACACTCTAATATCAAATTACAACTCTAATCCCGTGTTGCTCTTAGTCTTCTATGCAGCTGCTATTAGCATTGTGTGTTAACTCTTACAGCAACTGCATAGAAGACTTAGTGATGTTCTGTGGAATTAAACTTTTGAATGAAACAATCCCATGATTTTCTTAGGATTTATGATTTATGCAGAACTGGAAAAAACAAAACAAAAACAAAAAAATCCCAGTGGACATGAATTATTATTGGCTATTCTTTAACACATGCTTCCAGGATTCTTAATTCAGGCTGGATATATCTGTCTCACCTCATATTCATCAGTCACTGGTTGGCTTAATTCCTCTTTCTTCTTTGAAATGTACATTATGAGCTCCTGTAATGATGATAATTAAACAAGCGTAAACAAGCCAGAAAATTATTACATGCCACATTTAATTTTGAAATGCATATACGAAAGTACCTTATATTCATAGTATACAGGAACAAATTTTAGTAACACTAAATAGCACAATTTCATGCAAATTCCATTGTTTTCTATTGTTTAATTAGCACTATTTTGTACTATTTAGTAATTAGTGTTTCACGGATTAATTGTTTGCACTCTACTTTGGAAATATCTATAATTTTTTAATACAGATTTTGTAATATTTGTAATATTTTAAATTTAATACCTTCTTATTCTCACTGGATATGGCTTTAAATTCTTCCAAGAAAGTTTCAGCTTTCTCAATTTCCTTCAATGGTAATAAGATATGTCTAACATAGAGTTCAGCCACTTTGTTAAGACCACTGCTGTTGTGATTGCGTTCTTCACTCAACCATTCTTCCAGTAAATCTAGAGCTAATTGACTCTCCTGCATTTGAAGGTGATGGCAAGCACTGCAGCAAAAAGTGAAAACAATTATGTGGGGTTTTAAATAAAGTTGTAATAATGCTGATACAGGATATGATGATATGAAGATACATGGTGAATGCTGATGATACATGATGATAATTGATGATGATGATACAGTACATGATGCTGATGATACATGATGATGATGATTATGCCTAAGAATGATGATGCTGATACATGATGATACAAAAGAATAAATAAAGTGGGATGGATGGAGTGAGAGAATGGATCGATTGATGCTTGAATAAATGGATGGAGGGAGGGAAGGAAGGATAATTGCCCTGAATAGATTGATTGATTCATGGCTTGTCTGACGGATAAAAGGGAGAATGAAAATATGTCTAGTATTTATAGCATGCTGTACCTGACAAATTAATATATATGTTCCATTGAAATCATTAATGTACTCACCAGATCTGTAAAATTTCAGAAGGAAAATTTCTACTACATCCAAACCATTTTCCTGCAAATGCATCCATCTCATTTTCTCTTCCATCTAACGTAAGTCCTTGTAAAGCCAGAACACCAAATGCAATCCGAGCCTTCTCCACACCATCCTCTTCGTCTAAAACACTGATTCTTTCAACTTCTTCTTCATTTTGAAGCGCTTCAAGTCCTTCCTCGCACTTCTCTAAAGACGTCTTGTAATCTCGCAAGACAAGAAGACGCTTCGCACTGTATATCTGCATGGCCACATCCATGGTGCTTTCCTTTTGTTTTTTTGTCAAATTTCTTTCATCTTCACCTTCAAAATATTTTGTAAAACAAAATATACCTTATCCTCGCCACTTAGTACCAATTTTCCTCGGTTGGTAGGATCACAGGGAGCCCAATTGATTAAATACTCCTTTTCAATACTATTTACAATATTATATTATTTAATACACTATTAATGAATATGTAATATAACAGCTAATTAAAACTAACTAATTAAGTAGACAAATATAGAAAACTAATTGAAATAAATCTCTTATCTAAAACCTAAAATCTAAAAGTTTATTGAGGAATGTAAAACAAATTCTGGACAGCGTAGTTACAAAGCAGTTGGAATATGGAACAACATATACGAAGAACTAAAGGTCTAGAAGTTATATCGAAGAGCTTTCAAAAGAAAATTAAAAATCTACTTGTGTACATAGCGTGCTTCGCTCAAATCTCAATCCCATTTCTTGTTTTTTTTGTTTTGTTTTGTTTTTGTTTTGTTTTGTTATTGAATCCCATTACCGGTGCATAAAATCCCATTTTTCCAGCCAAAAAAGGCAAATCCTAGCTGATCCCACTCTGCTGTTGCGTTAGGTTGCGGATCCAAGTTACGTACCCTTTGACCTTGAAGGTATTAGATTAATATTTATAGTTGACTGTAGGGGATCAGCACGGGGTGTTTGCGTTTGTAAAGCCAAAACAAACTACGAAGTCTTGCTCAAAGTAAGTATAGATTAACGAAATTAACAGCCAAGGATATCTTTTAAGCTTGATTGTTTACAAGTATGGCTATTAGGGRAAAAAAATATCGCTAGACAGATGAGATCTATTGAGGTACGTGGCCGGATGATGAGTTGGCGTTTGGAATCTAAATTTATTTTGCACCAAGACGGCTGCCTTGCATGTTTTTGTCTTTTGACTGTCTTAATTGGGAATGCATGCAGCCCATCAATAGATGATTTATAGTTATCCTCAAGGGAATGATCGAACTGACGATGGTGGTCATATTAATGAAATAGGTTTAAACCAGRAATCGACCATGGAAGCCAAGCATGACCGTGTGATAAATCATGATGCAGGACTGGCTAGTGCAAACAATTAATCCGTGAAACACTAATTGCTAAATAGTACRAAATAGTGCTATTAAACGATAGAAAACAATGGAATTTGCATGAAATTGTGCTATTTAGTATTACTAAAGTTTCACGGTTATATTGTTGGCACTTTAAACTCTTCTATCCCCCACCGCTATTCTTCGATTGCACGTTACGTCATGCATCGCGGCCATCAGTGTTGGTACCATTTAACAAAAGACTTCTCATTAGCATCCATTGTTAACGCTACCACGATGGCCGCCATGTTTTTGTCTCTTAAGACTCTCTTGGGAATGCTTAAATTAGTGTCGTCACGCAACGCTCACTTCCCTAAGTAGCGAGTGAGCGTGGCGTGGCTACACTAATAGCGGCTGCATGCGTAGGAGACTAGCTAAAAGATAGCATCATACAACAATTTTTTAAAATAATTTATCAATGAAATTAGCGAATTGCTCTTCCGCTGGCAGCATTTAGAATCCAAACAATATCAAAATCTAGCATGATCAAGGGGGGTAGGAGCTTAGAACACTTTCCCTAGTGCCGTGCATGTGTAGTATGTGTGTGAGGGTGAGGAAGGGGAGGGGAGGGATAGATGGATAACTAAATACACTGATTTGGAGGCCGGGACAGGCGTTGAATCTTATCAAACTGAAGAAGATTTATATCAATTTGGATGCATCGAATAACTTTTTGTTTGAAATGGGGGAACATGCTTAAAATAGAGGGATTCATTTAGTAGTAGATTTATCTATAATCGACTTAAGCAAATACTCCATTCATCAGTAAGCATAAGACACTCACAACAATAAATGTGACCCCGCGATTTATTATTTGTAGATGGCAGAAACAAAACCCGAAAGAGTGAAGACATTTTCTAATGTTTCTATAAGTGGAGGAACCCATGGAAATGAGATGACGGGAATCCACCTCGTGCGGCGCTGGATGAGCAATGCAACAGCCAGGACAGAGGTTGAACGAAGTTCATTCAAGACTCATCTTCTCTTGAGCAACCCTCGCGCCATTGAAAAGTGCGTAAGGTACATACACGTCGATCTTAATCGCCAGTTCTCTCACGACCCAATCACACCAGATAAAGACAAATACGAAGTTCAAAGAGCATGCGAGATTCAAAAGTGGATCGCAGATAACAACGTAGATTATTCCATTGATTTACATAACACCACTTCGAACATGGGGGTAACGTTGATTTTGACTTCTTTGGCAGCCACAACGATAGGTTTACAAATCACAGCTTCCATTAAAGAGGCGATTAACTTTCCAGTTTCTATTCTCTCGTTGGGTTTTGCTTTTGGCAAGAGAGATAGTGGGTTCACTAGTCTTACGAAGAGTGGCATAGGAATTGAAGTTGGGCCATTGGCACATGGAACAGTCAAGTCTGAAGTCTTTCAACGAACTGCTGCGGTAGTGTCGAAAACCTTAGACATCATTGAAGCGTTCAACAATGGAAAAGAATTCCAAGAAAGAGAGATTGAATTGTTTGAATGCAAAAAAATGGTGAAGTATCCATGTGACGAGAATGGGAATATCTCGGCTATGATTCATCCAAAACTAGAGGAACAGGATTGGAAACCTCTCAAGAAAGGAGATCCAATGTTCATGACCTTTGGTGGACAGACAATCACCTATGAGGAAGAGGAGGTCATTTGGCCGACATTTATCAACGAAGCTTCTTATTTGGAAAAAGAGATCGCATTCGCAGTAACGAAAAAAGTCAAGAGGCATCTAGGAGCTGTCAAAAGAATTTGAAAATTCTATTTTGGTTTATAGGAGAACAGTTGGCACGTACTGAGCCTGTTTCTCATCACCCCTATATGTAACAATGTCTGGCCCATTAGGCCTAGTTATCGTTTTAATTATAGGATTACATCTCGTTGTAGGATTGCATTTATATATATATTACTTATAGAATTGACGATTGAAAAATTTTAAACTATGTTAAACTGTTTTAATTTTTTCTTTTTTTYTTTTCAATTTGTAGGTGAGTAAGGTATGCAAAAATAAATATGCTCAGATTACATCCATATTTTTGTGGAGAAATTCATTAACGGTCTGTTTGATTTTTGAAGATAAGTATTGCTTGTTGGTCAAATATCTGTACTACTACCCCCGTATCACATCTACTAGTTCCCATCAGGACATTTTCCTCCATTCATCTTGACCATAACATTCGATGGAATCGGCTAACAGCGTTAGTCCTTCTATAGCGTAGGACTCTGTTTTTATGGTCCACAAGTACTGCTTACCCCCGTATCACATCACAGGATATTTTCCTCTACTGTATTCATCTTGACCATAACATTCGATGAAATCGGCTAACGAAGTTATTCCTCCAATAGCGTAGAATCTTCGTTAATGGTCCATAAGCACTGCTACCCCCATATCACATCTACTAGTTCCCATAGAAGACATTGTACTCCATTCATTTGCTGTTGGGTCATAACATTCGATGGAATCTAACAAAGTCATTCCATCGTAGCCTCCTACAGCGTACAGTTTCCCACTCAAGATTATAGCGCCAACGTAGCATCTCTTGGACTGCATATCTGACGTGGATACCCATTGATCCATGCAAGGGCTGTAGCACTCAACTGTGGAGAGGTGTTGGGTGCCGTCGTACCCTCCTAGTGCGTAGAGTTGACCATCAAGAATAGAAACACCAGCACCTGGAAACAAAAATGTTTTAATTTATAATCAGTCAACTTGCTTCATGATTCTGCCCACATTGAGCAGCAGGTAACCAGATCCAGATCCAGATACACGGTGCAGTTGTTGACCGTAACTGTGTTGGCGCAAATTTTCGAGGGACATCACACGTACTAACTTTTCATGGAACAACTATGAATCGAGGAAAGCTACTCACACTTCGCATCCATCCTGGCAACGCAAAACGGTGGAAAAATACGGCGCATTTCATTGGGTGAGAGCATCACGTTATTACCAGCAACGTCGCAGGACTTTAAAACTTTGGTGAGCGCAACGTTACAGAGGTAGATCTCAATTCTATATAGGATGGACTATAGTATTGTAATTCTACTACCYAAGGTTGCACCTACTGACAGCTCCAGAGCTCGGCGCAAGGCGTAGGGTTGCGTGCATCGTCGCGCAGCGTGTCGGGGGGGGGGTTAGGGGTCTATAGAACAAGGGTGGATTCGAGATGCAGGAGTGAAAATCACGTAAATTTTATCAAGGTTACGCATTTATCGAAATCCAATAAATCTGATGAGCTACGAAACATTAGAACATTATTTACACGGATAAAACAGTAAAACACCCAGCTATGCATACCTGATCTCCTGGTAGCCATGGATGACACAGCTGTCCATCGTCCCGTTCTTGGATCATACCGCTCTACAGTATTAAGTATAGTGTCACCATCGTACCCACCGACCGAGTAGAGAATACCATCCATGTTGGTTAGTCCTGCACCTTCACGGGGAGAGAGCATGTTACTCGCAACAGTCCATCGATCGATATTAGGGTCGTAGCACTCGACGCTGGTGTGTCGAACAGTACCATCAAAGCCACCAGAAACAAAGATCTTACCTTTGGAGTATAAGAAAAACCAAGGAATTTCAAACTCCAAAAAAAAAATCTGATAAAAATGGAATATATGTGCACTACATATTTGTACTGCGGTTGTAATGTATCCAAGTGAGCTGATCGTTGCAGTATATCAAGCAACTTATCAAGCAACTAGCTTCAAAGTCCACGAACCCCCCATCCAATGCTTACCGTCTAATGTGGCTGCCCCTGCAAGACCTCGTTTCTGTAACATTGGCGTAACTGTGGTCCACTGATCCACCACTGGGTCATAACATTCTACGGTGTTTAATCGACTTGACGCGTCGTATCCCCCGAGAGCATAAAGCTTGTTGCCAAGAGCAACTGAACAGAGATATCGACGCTTTCTTCCCATTGACTGAAGAAAGAAGTACAATCTGTTTTACTACCATTATCGTTGAAGTGCGACCCGTGAAGTCCAATGTCTCGTGTGCCGACTAGAATTTCAACGACCATCAATCAAAGAAATGAAATAAAAAAGCAATATCTTGAGGTAAATTTTGGACTGAATTAAAGATTTTAGAGGATTAGAGTATTAAAATCTTTAATTCAATCTAAAATCACCCTCAATATATTGTTCTTTTCATTCAGTTCTTTGATTGACGGTCATTGAAATGCTAGTGGGCAAAAGAGAAATTGAACTTTATGGGTCGCACTTCAACGATAATGGTAGTAAAGTGGGAAAAGGACTTTCAGTATGAACCATAAACAGTGGCGGATCCAGGGGAGGGGTGCAGGGGGTGCGCACCCCTCCCTGGTTCAACTTTGTGCCCCTACTTCAAAGATTTAACCAATACATAATTATGTTTTTTCCCTTTGATTCTAAAGAGTGCACCCCTCCCTGGGTTAACCATGTGCGCTGCACCCCTCCCTGAACAAATTCCTGGATCCGCCCCTGATAAATATATTTAATCGTTGATATATTGATGAATGATGATAATAGATAACTCTTCTACATACCTGTACATGAGACCATTGTCCAGTCTTGGGATCAAATTTCTCCACAACATCCACAGGAGACTGCATGTTACCAAATCCTCCCAACACATACATTATCTCACCCATGCCATATCTAGCCTTAGTACGCGGTGTCTGTAACAGATGTCGACATTCTGGCCTCAAATGGTACTTTTTAGCTTCATCTACCAAATCTCTGCATTCAAGACTTTGTTTTATCAGTTTCTGGAGAAAAAAAACAACAATAAAAGTTAAAGGTGTTGTAATACGGGCAACAAAATCGCGCAACTTGTCGTGCAACATTGTTGCGTTGCAAATTGCAGAGCAAATGTTGCTTGTATTACCAATCGATCCGTGCGCAACAACTTTTCATGATTTCATCGTTGCAAAGAGAAGAGAGAGTTTCTACTTTGCGCAACCATCAAAATTTGTATCACTGCCCTGGCGTATTAACGGCACCTAAAGCAACTTATGATGAGTTTTTGGGAAAATGGTTGGCATATTAACATCACAATGGTTCATATAGGAAATCGAATGGAAAATAGAAAAAAAATCAGAAAAATTTTGATCAATTTTTTTTGATGGTCATATTATTATGTTAGTAAGCATGAAGTATCACTAGTAGATTTTGGGCTTCCGCATGAGGTATTCAAGATGAAAAAAGGGACTACGCTTTCACGCATTTGAATTGCTTATAAAACATGACGTTTTGACTGCAGCTGTGGCATTGTTCTTGACAATGATGATCATAGTATCACTATTCTATTATGATTCAGCTGATAGGAAATATATGTGTATGTGTATATATATGAAATATTGTACTGCGGTTGTAATGTATCAAATTGAGCTGTCCTTCGCAGTATTATCAAGCAACTTATGCTGCTACAAATTGAAGAGTCTTGAACAGGATTTGAGCACGTGCCCTGGGGATTTTAGTGATATGCTCTAACCACTGAGCTACCAAATCTCATATGAGACTTCAGGGACACATTAGGTAGGTTGTAAATTTAATAAGTTAAGCATATATTTTACACACCTCATTATCAACCACATCTGTCAAGTACCGTGGGGTAAGCAAGGGAAGACGGACAATCTCAAGCATTTCAGGTAGGTTATCTATCCTCAGGTCTTCTTCATGTTTGATCCAGTTTAAGACAGACTCAAATACAGTTTCTTCAGAAGGTACCTTGATAAAACAGTTTTGGGTAAAAGTTTATAATAAATGCTTTATGCAGAAGGATTGAAATTAATATACACATCTAGTTACATTGCACAAGCAACAATGCTTGATAGTCACATGCAGGATTTCCACTATCAATTACAGCAACATGCCAACAATACGCTAGTCCTTCGATGGAGTAAAAGAGGAATCAAGGAGTTCATTCCTATGGTATTCCATAGGGACATGCCCCTGAAAACTTTGTGTTATGGAAAACACTTTGATTGACATCCGTATTCCATAACATATTCCTATAACTTACTGTTAGTTTATCACACTGGATCAAGCTGATTATGTCCTTAGCATCAAGCTGCATAAACTCTTCACTTTTGATGATTTCCATGAAATGCTTATGAATGAAATTCTCCGCTGCCAATTGAAGTTCTTTACAACCATGAGTCTCAGCAAAGCCTCTAATTCCAAGACAATTGGAAGGATCAAGTTGGTGTTCTAGAAACTCACAACATGCTTTTTGAACACCTGCAGTATAAACATAAGAGATCACTAGCTAAACTGACCATTTTTGAAATATTCTGTAGTATAAATTCAACATTTATATTAATGTTAAAGGTCAATCATTAGGGAATGGTAATTGTCTAAAGTTGGGGATGAGGAGGATGATTTTTCAATTTCAAACAAATGAATTGACGTATAAACACCCAGCCCAGTGGCAGATCCAGGGGTGTACAAAGGGGAGCTATTAATTTAGAGTAAATGAGCTTTCTTTACAAGTCAAGCAAAATTCAGTCAAGCCCCCCCCCCCCTTCCTTATAGTTTTGGCTGGGTCCAACCCTGTCAGCCATCTTACAGTATGCATAGTAGCATTTTTAACCCCTCTTGAATTGTTTTATTGGAAAATATGTAGCCCCTTCTTTACCAATAAACGCTTTTTCCACAATCCCTCCTTTGGTACCTCCCAAAAATCTATAACCTGGTATCCACTAAATTTATGAATCAACCCCTTCCCCTACTGTAAATATTGACCATTCCCTTAGCACCCCTAGGCTTCAAATTAAGAGATTTGACAGTCCTTACCTGTAAGTTGCAGAAGGCATGCTGCAGGTAATAGTGCTTGAACATTCTCAACACTTACTTTAACTGTTTCAGTATAAACAAAATCAAGGAGAACTTCCATTGTTTCTGCAGTCAGGCCTTGTAGCACTACAACAGGCTTCTGACTCTCTTGCATATCACTTGTAAACATTGCACAAAAATAATCACTGCAAGCTGCTAACACAATTCTGTGGGCAGGGAAGTCTTTGTTCTCAACTTGAAGAATGACGTCACATAACTTATTGTTCTTTCGGAGTATATTAACTGACTTAAGAATGTCTTTGGCATGACCATCTGTGACAAAGTCACGGCTGTCGCACTTGGTGGACTTAACTGGTGTTAATGTTCCCATAATCCAATTCTACGCATTAAGAAACCCTTGGATGTCCTTGAGGGATCCTCTATAATATTCTAAATTAATCTGGAAAAGAATTTTTGCATTAATGTAATGATATACAATGATACAGAAATTGTTCAAGAACTCGTTCAAAAGTCATATACATATATATTATGAATAATATTTTTCTTTTACAATTCATGACACTTTTAGAGTTTATTGAATATCATTTCTTYCTTTACTATAGTACCATTTAGTAAAATACACAGGAAAATGCATTAAGTTAAATATATTTAGTAGGCAAACAAATGCGACTATTTGAGATGCTGAAATGCCATAGTGTCGGAACAGTTGCTACAGCATGTTTAACCATCATTTTAATTTTATGAAGCTGTGCTAGAGTGCAAACAATATATCCGTGAAACACTATTTACTAAATAGTACAAAATAGAGCTAATTAAACAATAGAAAACAATTGAATTTGCATGAAATTGTGCTATTTAGTATTACTAAAGTTTCACGGTTATATTGTTTGCACTCTATGATAATTTCAAACGGGGAATTACATGTAAAATAATCACTGTTGACATTTTTAAGCACCTCGTTTGCTCTGTCAGCTGTGTTGCTAGCGTTGCCAGTTTTATGAGAATAAACGCAAATTTCTTTTTGCTATCTATTTTAATGAATTGCATGTTGTATGATACTTTGCGTTAAAAAATTACAGTTTTACTGTAAAGACACTAAAATTACATGATCAAAAATAATCCAGCTTAAGCTTACATCCAGCCACCTTCATGCGTATGTAAACATTACAAACATCAAAAACCGCTTCACAATCATCCAAATGACCATCTAAGTCGTACGTATGGCACATGGATAGCTCACCTTTAATATATCAGAAATCGGGCTTCTTTTATCCACTAAAAATATTATTAAAATCAAATAAAATTTCACCTTTACCGAATCGAACCACGCAGTCAAAAAGAAAACAAACCATTAAAACCAGGCCCCCCGAGGGATCCGGGGAGAACTAGGTACTACTATACTAGTGAATGAGAAGAAAACACTGAAGATTTTCTTCATTCCTCGCAAGAAAATATTGAAAATCATGACTTAAAATTTAAAATGCTAGCCATTTTTTGCCGAGTTTAGAATAGCTATGGATGCTCTTCTCGTTTGTGCAGAGGAAATAGCACTGGAGGGGCTGGAAGGTATGTATGGAGTAGCTTGAATCTTGCTTGAATCAGAACATGGTAGTCTGGTTTTCAAATTTACCACCTTTTTGATAATTTTGTTGGCTCCATCATCTCGTTCCAGCCAATATAAGCTGGGAGAACGTACATGGTTAACACGAGAGAGTTGTTATGCAAGATGTTGAGAAATGAGTATGACATGTAGGAGAGTGCTTCCCAACACTTCTTGAGCGTTCTTCCAATCCCCAAGCTAGTACTTCTTAATTTCTGTTATATATTCCAAGAAGAGTCTTTCTAATTTCATGCCAATGTCAACATACACATGCTGTGTCAACCTTATGAAGCATGGAACCCCAGCCAATTAGAAAGCAAGATTCGCTGTTTCATTTTATATGAATTATGAAATAAAAAGTTTACACATGCTGTGTGCTGGTCACCCTGATCATAATGCACGCGCAGCAACCAATCAGAAATCAAGATTTATAGCTTACAGTTACTTTATAACCATAGTTACTTTCATTCCAGGCTGCCCAATAGTTCAGCTGTGGAATGACCTAGAGAAGACATCATTCCCATTTCCACTTAAGCTGGATGACTCTGCCAAGAGCTACTTATGGACAGGAATAGTAGAGGCGCTTGATGTTTCTTTCTACTTACTGGACCAACCACTTCCTCGTATCTTCTCCAGTATTGAGGATAAAAGCATGAAGAAATTCCTGGATAGCTGCAAAAATTTGGATCTAGAAGTATGCATTATTTATGAAAGCTTGTACATATATCACCTATAACTACATACTTATTGTCAAGACCAAGTAGACTTTGGTAGACATCAATCAAGGCATTTCTATGACATTTCAACACATTTGTACTTTCCAATAATGTGTCATGGAAACCCTTTGATTGAGTTTCACCAAAACCATATTTTGTTGTGTTTTTTTTCTTCCTCTTGCATGTGATTGTTAGCATTGTAAAGAGTTTGTTATAGTAAAGATTGCAACCTCTTAGCACTCTACCAACAACCTATAGGTGGACATAATGTTTATAGACATCGCCATTGGGATCTTGATGTGCCAACCATTTTAACAATAGCTTTTGACACTTTGCTTTGATGGAATATCCAATAGATTCCTAGTTGGCAATTTAGATACATTTATCAAACAAAAGACTAAATTCATTGAACGGCCACCTATTGATGATGTGATACCAATACTCAACCAACACCTTACTTACAACCTTACTGATCATGACATCCTTTAATTGCTTACCTTTAACTTTCTAAGGAGCATAATATTGATGTGGCCATGAGCCATTACAGTTTGGTTAATGATGGCAAGATAAGAGGATCTTGTCCTGAATATAAAAATAGAAAAGATGTGACATCTGAAATAAGAAGTGCATCAGGACAGTGTGTTATAACTCTTGAAGAAGCACAAAAAAGGTACTTAAAAGGAATCATTTGAATAATTATGTTAGAGTAATACCTTAGCAGTTTGAAAAAGAATGGCTACTCAATGGGCAGACATGATGGCTGCCTGGCAGGCTGATCAACATTTGACCAGTCACTGTGAACAGTCAAGTGGCATGGACACATAAGAGGCTTTAAACCAGACAAGTTCYAACTTTGACTGGACATTGACAGTGACCGGCCATTATGTTATGCCCTATTTAGAGCCATAGGGGACTGGTCATAAAGCAAAGGGGAGGAGGGGTGAGGGAGTAAAACCAGGGGGTGGGTCACACAATTTTTAAAAGGGGTTGGCTGCCTTTAAAATTTATTATAAAGTAAGGGTGGGTCTTTTTATTTTACTTTAATCATTTTTTCATTTCTTGCATGGAAACTTAGGGGGGCTATCATTTTTTCAACCCTGTTTTATACTGGGCTAGCAAAAAAGAACTCCTTCAAATCCAGTTTTACCCCCACCCCCCTCCCCCCACTTACTTTATGACCAGTCCCTAAACATTTCATATTATGGTGGGGTGGGACCTGAAAAACTTTAATGCCCAGCAGAATCATTAAGATTAATTGTGTAAAAATTATAATGTCCATCCCTTATGTGATTGATTTAGGTTTGGAGACAGGCTTGTGATGGTTGCATCACAGGACATAAGAAATAGAGTTCTGGTGCCAGAGGATGTTGATCCTAATGTAGTCTTGAGTGACGTAGAATACTGTATCCTGGAGCATGTGGGTCAGGCAAGAAACAAAGGACGACTGCAACGATGTATCAATATCTTCCTGAAAATAGATTCTAAAACAACTTTTCATTTCTTGAAGAAGATGGGCAAGATTGGTCTTGTAACAAAACAGGTGTGATCATTAGCTAGGCTTATAGAAGAATACACTTTTTGGGATGTGGTGGGTAGGTTACATTACAGTAGATCAGAGCTGTTATTATGCACCAACTATTTTTTCTGGATTGACTAATAATGATAATAATAATAATGGGGTTCTTATATAGCGCATTTCAAATATCTCGATGCGCTTCACTTTTTATAACCAGTGGAGGACTTTAGGGGCTGCGTATTAAGGCGCTATATCAACGATGCAGCTTACAATCATGAGTGTGAATTGTTAGTAGATTAGTATTATGCCTCCAAATTGGGATAGGCTGTTGAACCGGAAGACAATCCCCTACTCTTACACAAATAATTCAACAGGTTCTTTTATGTCCCCAAATTACTGTAGGTTAGGAAGGGTTAGGAGACATGGCCTCAGTTTTAAGTCCTTGTCCAAAAAGACTTGAAGGTCTAACCATTTGTTTTGTTGTAAAAATGCCTTTATGTTTCCTCATGAACACAAGCCTAGCCAGTCCAGTACAATAGTTATATAAATTGGTCATCATATTTCGAGAGCATTCTTATAGTGATTTTTGTTTACAGAAATTTGTTGCACATAATATGCTTTCAACGAACATTTGCTCCAACATTATAAAACTCAAGAAATTTCACTCCCCCTACTACCACAAATATGATGTGTTGGGACATCAGATATGTCAAAAACTGCTGGAACAACCAGACCACACAATGGCACTGAAAGACCTTAGGATATTTTGTGAAGAAAGCGTAAGTAAACTTTTTCTAGACTTCTAATTTCTTTCAATAAATAGACATTATGATAAATTGCCATTATCGAGCAGCTATGTTTTTTTAGCTATTCATTCTTTTTTATCACTGTTTATCTGTCCACTCTACTCATCCATCATTTGATCCAATTACCACATATCTATCCTCCTTTGTTTTTGTTTTTTTCTATTGAGCATTTTACCCTTCTGTTTATTCATCCACTGCATTTGTAATATCCTTTCTTGTCCTATCAAGTGCAGATCCAGGGGAGCTAGGGGGGGGGGGGGGGGGGGGACAAAGGGGGGCTGAAGCCCCCCCTTCACCAGGAGGAAACGATACTTTTTTATATTGTTTTCCGTTGTATTGACAGAAAAAACTCATTTAGCCCCCCCTTAAACTCAATTAGCCCCCCCTAAAATTTTGGCTGGATCTGCCCTTGCCTATCTTTGTCTTTTGCCATTGCATCCATTCATCTCCTTCAATCCATTTCCTCTTCTCGATCCATCTCTCTCTCTTTCTTCTTTTCTTTTTCTTTCATTTTTCTATTGATTCATCGCATTATTGATTAGAAATGCCTCGTTGGATAGATTTCAAAATAAAATTATTCTCATCTTGAATGTTTTGTAACCAAAGGGAACAAGAGAACGCATCTTCAAGAGGGTTCGTCAATACCTTCAAACTTCAGGTCATATAGAAATAGTAATGAAAAGGGTTCCAAGCATAGCAAAGACAAACAAAACTAGACCAAATAGAGGAAACCTCAGACACTATATTAAAGTCATTAAGCCTTTTCCTCTTCCTRATGGCAAACAAGATGATAATGATGATGACGATGATGATGAGGAAGATGATGATGATGATGATAACATTCAGATTTGTGGTATGTTGTGACAGGATTTGGCCTCATTTTAGTAGGGGGAAGTGTTCACCTCTCACCAATGTGACCTGGGTGTGAGTCCTGCCAGGCTCAGTGTGATATCTGAGTAAAACTATTTTTGTGTTTTAAGGGTTTTTATCTGGGTTTCTTTGGTTTTCTTCCCTCTGCAAAAATCATCTTCTAAATTCCAGTTCCTTTTAGTTCAAGTTATTAACCAATAAGAGATAGCGGTTCCCACGCCTAAAAATTAGCACAGGCCTCAAAAACAAYACTAACTTCGTTTGAAGATACATTTACACAAAATTCYGGTATAACAGGTTTTTCAAATCCAGTAAAAAGAAACATTTTAAACTACCTTTTATGGAGTGTAATGTGTGAAAACCTGTTTGGAACAAAAGAAATGACGCACTTCCGTAATGTTTCAATTGCCAACTTCCTTGACAATAATTGTGAATGTATGTGAAGATACAAAACACCATCCAGCCTCCTTAAATCCCCTTTATTTTAGTAAATTGTGTCTGAAAGCATGGTCAAATGATGGGTGCTCTAATTTTTCTACAGATGGCAACCCTAATTTGGTGGTTGAGTTTTCTCTTTTGAAGCAAATGTACGACTTCATTGAAAGTAAAGCTGAACATGGAATACGAAATATGGTACAGATGGCAGATGTCTAAATATATTTAAGGGTTAAATGCAGAAGGGGGTGTTTGACTAAGCTACCACTGGTGACCACTGATGGTAATAGTAAAAAATATGACCCCTGAATAAATGTCAGTAGGCTATGGCCAAAGCCGCATTGTCCACCTACCAATATACAGTACTACTGACAACCTGCCTTCACTCTACCAATAGTCCACTCACAATCTACCAAGACTTTGCTGACACTGATTTGGGGGCCATATTGTTTATCATTTCCACCACCAAAGGCAGAGGGGCCTGGTGTCCAAGGGCATACTCTATCTATTCAAACAAAATTTGGACTTAATGTCTCAAAAGTAGTATGGATTTTTTTAAACTTTCAGACTTTATCCCCTATGCCTCCCAAAATATTCCTAGAATCAACACTGTGTTGGATAAGACAGATTTTATCACTGCTTCCATACATGTAATTTATTGATTCTCACTTATTTAAACACATGGTGCAACAGGATTATCTCCATACCATCTATCAGATAAATAATTTTATAAAATAACTGTTATAATAATTGTATGCGTGCGCACTTTCCATTGCGTCATTCCTATCTAAAATAACGGTTATTGTAATTTGTATTTCATAAAAGAAATAAGAAACGTGCTTGCTGTGCTGTGTGCCCTTATAAAGCACTTGGGGATTGGCAGAACACTCAAGAAGTGTCCAGAAGCACTCCGTTACGCGTCGTGCTTCTCCGAACACTTCTCTCATGTTCTGCCAGTCCCCGCGTGCTTTATGACTGCGCACAGCATGCGTGCACGTTTTCTATTTCTTCAGTTATAGTACATAAAACTACAAGGTCCGAACCATACTCTTACTGTTTGACAGTAGTGTACTGCTGATGAACATGTTGCAACATGTGTAGCTTGTGGCAATGAAATGAGTGGTAAAGCAAGACAGCTGTTCATATTCATTTGCTATGTCCATTGTCTTTACCAATCAGCATTTGCTTTCAACAGTATTACTTATTGCATGGATCATTATAAACCAAAATTGTTGTTGAACTCAATTATTCTATTAAGTACTTAAGTTTTATTTAACCATTAATTGCAACACTCCTACTAAGTCAGTCTCTTTACAGGACATTGACAAGGCCCTAAAGATTTCTCATTATGAACGTCGTGCCCTGGTGAATAACCTTGAAAAATCAGGTTATATCAAGCCAGTTTTGACTTATGGTGGACGGCAGTCATTCTTAAGGTACATTCTATTTTAACTATTTTGTCTAGTTTTATACCAATTTTCTTTATATTACACATCTCCAAAACAAGTGGCTAATCAATTGTGATGTGGGGGTGTGTGGCTTCCATCCGTCCATCACACTTCCACCAGTTTGAGTTAGTATGTATTTGATTGATGTAAGCCAAAACCAGACACCTTGGGCTGCAGTGATCATGTAATTTTGAAAATGTTTTTTTTTTTGTTTGAAAAAATGTAGTACTTTGGCTCACACTCCCCCTTTTTTCAAGGGTGTTCCTAAAAATTAAGCAAATATATTTATCTAATATTTTTTCTTTTCAGATATGTTGCAACTCCATATGAAGAAGCCAGTACCCATTTATCAAAGTTACTTGCAGAGGAAAAAAAGTTGGATGCCATGAAAACTTTTGCTGGTACTGGKAAAACTTCTCCTTCAGTGGGGACTCCCTCTCAGACACCGTTAGACTCTCCCTGCCCTTCACCTGGCCAGTCCACACAATCCACAGAAAATACGGGTAAGAAGATGTCATAATTGCTAATAATACTATATAATTATACAGCTTCTCATTAATCCCGTATAGGTAACTGTCCAATTATTTTCTTAATTGGACAGGTCTTGTTGATATGGGATTAATGAGGCAGCTATATAATTAATAGGTAATGGGATTTCATGCTCCCCAATCAAGAAATAATTAGACTTGAAAATTCTGAGGACTTCCAAAATTGGATGAGGCCGTAGGCGGAGTGTCGGATATATCGACACTAACCTCTGTGTTCTTGATGATAATAAAAATGAGGAATGCAAGTCATTCCAGATATTCTTTGATCTGTAATGACCTATCTACTATCCTATTGCCAGAGCTATCTATCACCTATTGGCTATCACCTATTGCCTATCACCTATTGCCTATCGCCTCTCACCTATTCCCTATCTTTTATATATATTAGTCTATTCTAAGCTGTTAGTAAGAGCACTGTATTATGTACAAAGAATTTCATTGATGCTATGTTGTTGGTAGCAGCAGTAATATCATTATTTTGGACATGTAAATGCAGAAATCAAAGATACAACCATGGAGGAAAAGAAACCAAAGTCCAAGTCTGCTCTTGGTTAGTAATTTATCATTTCTGTTAATCTTTATCATAAACTTGAATAGTACTCACACCCTGATTGGTTGAGAACTGTGCTTCATCTAGTGAATGGAGCACAGTGACACAATCCATGCAAGCATCAAACTTTGCAAAGAATTATGAGAAAACAGCATCAAAAACTACCAACAATTTTGATCTAAATCATATCATACGATAAGACTTTTTCTCTCGCCCATATGGCTGGTGCTTCTCTTGACACTGCATGCTTTATTACTGAACAAGGCCAAGAATTTTGAATTTTAAGCTGTCTTGTTAAATATATGAGATTTTCACAATGTGAACTTTTTCCCTTTGTACCTATAGCTGGTAAGGTAACTTATCGAACACTGAAGAGGAACAACTTTATCATTGACTTTCTGAAAAAAAAAAAGGTTGTCAAGGGATATCTCCCAATACTTAAGGTAAGATTAATTAGACCTCACTTTTATTAACAGATTATGCGGAGTGGTTTCCAGCTTCTCGAGTGTTCTCCCAACATCTCGAGTGTTTTGATCAGAGTATCAAACACGGAAAACTGTTTTAAATTTTGATCTGTTGAATAGAATAAAAAACGCGCGAAAAGATCGAAAAAAAGCAAAGTATAAGTAAATTCTCCTTACGTGCCGTCTTATTCAAACTGACCAATGAGCGGTCGCGATAGATTAAAATCTGACAGTTGCAATACTCGTGCGCGCTAAATGACAACAGCGTGTTTTGATACATTAAATCAAACATGGTTTTCGACCAATCATAGCGCGCGTAGTATCCCAATTATTTTATAAAGTAAAATTAAATAATGGCATTTGCTGGAGTGGGGCAGGACTTCTGGGTTGGCATCTTTCACTAGAAGTGATTTCATATTCATTCATACTCTTGCTAATATACCTCTTATCTTGGGCGTAATGTTTTCCCATTACAGACAACATGTCATTCTCTTGAGAATAAAATTATTTGTTTGAGTTGTATCCATATTAATGTGTCTCCTTATGTACGACCATTAAACAAAGAAATGATGCTCTAGGGAATGACGTATGGTCTGAAATGAGAAAACATTATGCCTAAGCTAAAGATGTTTATACCCCAAAACCATCAAACAAAGAAATGATACTCTAGAGAATGTTACGTGGGCTGAAATGAGAAAACATTACGCTCAAGCTAAAGAGGTCTACTGTATACCCCAAAACCATCAAACAAAGAAATGATACTCTACAGAATGACACGTGGTATGAAATGAGAAAACATTACGCTCAAACTAAAGAGTTCTACTGTATACTCCAAAACCATTAAACAAAGAAATGATACTCTAGAGAATGACACGTGGTATGAAATGAGAAAACATTAGGCCCAAGTTAAAGAGGTCCATTATGTATCCCTTATCGGTAGGCTATCCAAGAAGCTGAGGAAAAGGAAGGTTTGGAAAGCAAGATGGATCGTGTTTGTCTAAAAAGGTATAAGTAGGATTTCTCATGCCTTTTGTGAGTTGTGATCATGACAGGTACCTAATTATGTCAAGTCCTTCTGTTCTACACAGGTCTCTTGCTAAACTACTTGATGATGGACTAATCAAGAGAATGGCTACTGTTATTAACATCAATGAAACCAGCCATAATGTAAGTATTAGAGTTGTCAGGCCTTGTCATCATCTCTTTAGAGATCGTCCGTTTTTGTGGTGTTTTTGGGGGGGGGGGGGGGGGGGGGAAGGGAATCACTATGCATCCCTATCTTCATTATCCAACACCACCATCACCATCAACACCTACATCACCATCACCATCAACACCACCATCACCACCACCACAACTATCACCATCACCATCAACAACACTCAACACCACGTTCACCAATTGGCGCCTTCAACCTTCACCAAAAACCCTTTTTTGTCTATGCCTTTAAAAAACTCTGGACTGATCAAAGTCAGGGTACAGCTAAAAGATCCAATTGTAATTTAGCTGGATAGGTTTTACCCCCATGCAATGGTTCCTAGGTGAAGCATGCAGGTCATCATCAATTAAATGATCTCCATCATATACACCATACAGTCATAATAAGTATAGGTAATAGGACTACATGCTGTCCAATTTGGAAATAATTGGATTAAAGAATTTCAGCCTCTCGGCCTCTTTCAATTTTGTCAGTCCTTGGAATTTTTTGAATTCAGTTATTTCCAGATCATTTGTTATCATTTTATATTACAGGTTGAATTCTATCTAGACATATCAGTCAGCCCTCAAGACTCAGTTGTGAAAGTTGCTATTGATCAATGCCGATTTAGAATATATGGAGAGGCAAACAAATCAAAGGTATGGAGTTCCACTGGATGATAACCCTATGTAAAATGAATATTACATGATTTTTTCATATTTTATTCTTTCTTTCTCTTTTATTTGGTGAGCAAGGGTGGTGTAGTGGTAAAACCAATCTGAGTTCTACAGGTCCTAAAGGCCATGGGTTCGATTCCTTTAGACGGCAAAAGTGAATAGAGTATGTTTGATGTGGTGCTCTGGGTTCTCTAGTTTCCCTACCGTTTACAAACACCTACTTTTGAGTTGGAATTAGACCGTTTTCTCAAGGTTGCGTGCGCATCCAAATTTAAGGAACATGACAGGCCACGAAACCAGAACAGGAGGTTTATAACTAGAATTATCATACATTTCTATGATTTTTTATTTATTTATTTTATAAGAACTGATTCTATTTTATTCTATTTTACTGAATTGTGTTTTTCAGTATTGTGGCCCGTCAAGTTGGATGCGCACGCAACCTTGAGAAAACGGTCTATTAGTTAGAAAGTTGAATCGTTAGTTACTATTAGTAGAGTAATGGGGCCTTAATGCTTTCCTAAGAAAAACGATGAATGCATTGATTTCTGCTCTTTTACTCCGACGAAGGCCTAGCGTCCGAAACGTCAGTTCCTTCACCTTTTCACGGTGTATAATTTACCTTTTCATCATTACTGTTTCATTAGAAACACCGACGCAGCTCACACTAGTTTTTAGCTAGTTATCTCTTCTGATTTCTGTTGTGTTCGTTGTGTAGGCTCCAAGTAAAAAGAGAACCAAGACAGAAACTGATGGACACAAAGAGGAAGATGAAGTCGAGGATGAAGACTGTGATCCAGACAAGATTATCTCAGATCATGTAGGTTTAGTGGCAGATCTCAGACTTTAGCATCCTTAATTTTTTTTCTTTTCCTTGAAAGGGCCAAATTAGACTTTCGCTAAGTCCGCCGCCCGCTTTGTTTAGTTTTTTACTTGAATAATAGGGTTAATTGTTAATCATCCTTCCAGTCACCTAGCTATCATAGATTCCTTTTCACCTTTTACATTTTTCATCTGCCAATCCATCCTTTCATTCGCTTGTGCGTTCATCCATTAATCCGTCCATCCATCCGCCCGTCCGTCCGTCCGTCCGTCCGTCCGTCCGTCCGTCCGTTTGTCCGTCCGTCCGTTTGTCCGTCCGTCCGTCCGTCCGTCCATTCATCTATTCATCCATCCAATTATTCATTAATTCATCCATTGATTCATCTAACCATCCATTCATTTATCCATCCATCCTTTATTACCAAGAGCCCTTTATTACCATCCACGCTTCATTTCACATCCATATGATACTTACTATTTCAGAGCTTAAGGTATAGATATGGTTACCTAGCCAAGTTCCCGCGCATGCGCCTCCTCCATGAATATCTGTGGCAGGTGATCTTTGGCATCAAAGAAAGAAATCAARAAAAATCCAAACCCAAGTCTTCTGGATCTGCGGACGCTGGATCTGTAAAAAAAGAGAGTAAAACAAGTGAAGTCAAAAAAGAAAAGTTGAGCTCGGGTGAATTTGATTCCAAAACTCATGATTATGACTGGATTCAATACCTGGAACCATTTGCTTTATATGACATGCCGTTAGGCTGGTTCAAACTGAGTGATGCTACTTCTATTATGCCGCTGTCTGTGTTCTGTAACATCATGGGTATTGTCACAGAGGTACAGTTAATATTTATTGAGTATCAAGCCTTGTTATCACTTGTGACGGAATCGGAGACAGAATTGGAGTCAGAGTTGGAAGCAGTTTATGCGTGAAATTACAAGTGAAAACCTTTCGTCATAGGTGTAAGCACAAGCTGAGGAAAAGTAGGCCTTCTGGTTCTTCTGATTCAGTTTTTGGCATGATCTAGACTCCAATTCCGACTCCATTTTTTGCGGGTGAGGGCTGTGGCTTTAGAGGTGAGGGACGYGTGCGCTTACCTTGTCCAATCTTAGCTACCACTTGCCACACTACTGTGCTGAGAGAAGAAAACAAGTAGCAAGGGTTCCCTTTGGGCTGCTTCAAGAATGCAAGATAAAACCATGACATTTAGTTTTACCGATTAAGCAACATAACACCAGCTAGCACCCAAGGTCCTCCACGTTGCATTACTGGGATAATCATGAAATCTAATCAACAAGTGCGAACCACCGGGTGATAGAACTTCTGAAGCCAAGGGTATTGTGTAGCAATAAAACCAGTWCAGCTATTACTTGAATAGTGGGGGTATTATGTATGGCAGCCATGGTGAAGGACAACAACAATTTACACTTCATTTCACCTCAATTAACTATGTTTTCTCAAAGGAGAAAAACTCTGCGTTGTCCTACAATATGGCTGCCATTAAACTCCTATTATGCTCTTTTTTCCTTAGGTTGATGGTCTTGATGAATATTACAACGACCCAAAACTAAGACATACGCTTTTTAAAGATCTACCAAATAAGATGCAAAGACTACTGAAATATAAAGGGTTAGTACAAACAAAGCTAAAGCTAAAATACACAGATTAGCAATTTTGAGAGATTATATAGAGGCTTAGACTATGAACTTTTTGCTTTGGTGCCAGCATATATTACCAAATAAGCCCGCACGCTTACCCAAATTGTTCGACTTTTTGTGACACGGTATTGCACCTTTTCGTTAATTTTCACAGACGTTACAAGCAAAGTCTCTGTGATATTGTTAGTAATTTGATGTGTGCCGGTCTACTGACCCCTAAGCAACCTCTACCAAATGAAAGATTGATGGTGAGTTGAAAAATTATTCCATTGCGTTAGTATTATTTTTTTAGTAAAAGTAAAGTTTATGTGCATCGATTCATAAATAATGTAGCTTTAGTAGAGCACTGGTGTTAATGTTCAATTAGATCATTCTAATGACTGATGATGATAATTGGACTGCTGTTATTGGATTTTGCCATATTAATCTAAGATGTCAAAATGTTGGGCAAAGTTTCTTTGTTTTAAGTTAAGTTGAAGAGCAAATGTTGTTCTTATTACTACGCAAGCAGCATGTTTTCTTTCGGAGGCGCAACAACCAAACAGCCAATCTCAACACAAACCGGCAAGCCAATCACAGCACAGATGTTCCGATGTGTGCATATAACAGACACACCATCCAGTCTACACTATCACTCGATGAAGACTAGCAGTTTGCAGTCGAAACGTTACGGTTCTTCTACAAATGACCCTTAATCGTTAGACAAACGAATAGGTATCGTTTATTGCAATTTCCACGATGAATAATATTTCCATTTGATTTGAAAGAGCTTTGATTTTCTACAACAAAGAATATATGTTGCGCAGAGAGTGGTAAGCGAACAACAAGTTGCACAATTTTGATGCGCGTCAGTATTATTGCACATTTAAGCATAACATCAAATATAAACCCTCAGACGAACAAATTACACAATGAAAATACAACTTCATTAAAATATTAAAAGACTCTATATCTACCAAATACGATGGCATGCATTAGCACTGTTAGTTGTTGAATCTTATCTTTCTTCTCACAGACTGAGGTTCATTTCAATAGAGGGGCAATAGTTGTAGACACTTCTCCTTCGCATACATTAG
>NW_022261726.1:150310-172257 GCF_009602425.1 Actinia tenebrosa | reverse complement strand
CCCATGACGGTGCCTTGCCCATGACGGTGCCTTGTCCATGACGTTGCCGGCATGACGGTGCCTTGTTCATGACGCTGCCGGCATGTCGGTGCCTTGTCCATGACGCTGCCTTGTCCAATAATTTTTCATTTGACGAGTAGTGAGTGATCTTTGATTTTTTGTTTGTCTTTTTTTGAATTTCAGAAAGACTTGTCCTCCGTCACGAATCTTAGAAGAACACTGCCGTTTGCCCCGATATCTGTTCAGTTATCCTACATGTAAGATCAAAAGAAAGTAACTACACAGCACCGCAACAAATGTGTTATAAATGTATCGAACTTACAGCTCAGATGCTGGCGTCTCATCCAAAAGAAGACTAGTGTGCTACAACTATCAGAATCCATTGCGCACTTATTTTTGTCAGTCAATTTCATCTTACGAGGCAATCAATAGTTCATGGTTATGACTCCCCTTAGTTACCGTTGCTATGTTCTACAGGCTTAAAAAATTATCTAGAATATCTCAGAATTTAAAACTCTGATCGCGGAAGATAAATCATAAATTGCTTAAATTGTTTATTTTCTGAGAGAATAAAATAAAATTTCCTCATAATCTTTTTAGTACGCTTCAAAACAAATACTGTGTAGTTGTTTGTAGGGMAACATTTTAATTTTACTGGAAAAACTGCTGCAACGGTGGTTGGTTCGCTAGCTATTGTGTGAGTTCATTCAATTCATTCTAGACATCCAGTTTGGTGATGACTCGTTCTTTCTTTTTTGTTTTAGATACAACCAGCACTTCAAGCCCAAAAGTACTCAGCCAAGTACTTTCGATGAAGCCATTCAGTTTCTTAGACATTTTAATAAGTCATCAGAAGAACCGTTAACACAGGCTCGTCCAACACCCATCAAGTTGTCTGAGGAAAAAGTAGCTGGTGGAGATATTGCTTGTATCCTGTCATTACTTACTGTGAACGAGGTTTGGATTCAATGTTTTGAATTTTCTGAATAGTGCTTTCTGAAGTTTTCTCTTTTTTCCCTTCCTTTCTTTTCGTTTCATTTCATTTCATTTTCGTTTCATTTCTTTTCGTTTCCTTTCATATGATTTTCTTCTGTTTCATTTCTTTTCCTTTTTTTCGTTTCGTTTCTTTTCGTTTCCTTTTGTTTCATTTCGTTTCCTTTTAGTTCGTTTCGTCTCGTTTTCTTTCATTTTTCTTACTTTTCGTTTCCTTTCTTGCTTTCCTTTCCTATGACATCTCCTTTGAAATGCTCTTTTTGTCTGCCCATTAAAATAAGGTTATCAGTAATTTTGCTACGTATTAGGCTTCGTTTTCGTTGAGGTAGGGTAACACTACTGCTAGGGTTCACTCTTTTGTTTTTGCCGTCATGGATGCTCAACCTTAACCAGGCATATTGTTTGTTCTTAGATAACTGTGGAGATCCATATACCTGACGAAATACTCCAGACAGACGAAAAGCAGCATGTCAATTTTCGCACAAAGAAGAAATCAATCATTTCTGTACCATCATCTTTGGTCACTCTAAAACAACTGTCTTCAAAACAGAAAAAAGTTGCAAAGAAAGGTGAATTTATTGAAGGTAAAGTGGCTAGCAAGCCGAAACCAAATGTCAAGAAAGCGAGGAAAACTGTGAAGAGAAAGTCAGAGAGTGAAAGGCCTGGTAGTATAGAGGAAGACAGATCAGAGCRCAGTGCCGAATCATCGGAGGATGGGACAAAAATAACGACAGAGAAGAGAACATCAGGAAGTGAAGAAACTAATGCGGCCGTAGGGTGGAACAAACCAGAAGGCGTTAAAAAAATAACAGACGTTAGGGAAGCAGAGACAAAAGAAACGAGGAAATCCGAAAGCAAACAAGATGGTCCTGGGGAAGAAAATACTAAAAGCAAACCAGCACGCGAAAGTAATTCAACAAAAGACAAGTCAAAAAAAAACACTGATAGAATCCATTCAACTGAGCACGAGTTCGTTAGACCCAAAGAAGTGTCTAAGGAGAAGGCAAACAAGAAAGACAACACACAGCAAGGCGTGGTCGTAGATGCACAAAACCTACAGGAGGATCCAGCAGAACGAATTCAAGTAATTGGCGCTTCGGGTGTCATAAAAACCCCAGCATCAACTAAGCAGGTCAAAGAAAAAGAGATAAAACGAAAAATGGAAGAAAAAACGGGAAATGTTCAAGGAGGAACTGAGGCAAATGAAGATACAGAAGATGAGGCACTAGAAGATCCTTTTGTGGATAACCAATCATTAATTCACTGTAAATTTAGCACCACCATTGATCTGTCATCCATGGACCACAAACTGTTCACCACTGACTATTGTTCTGACACACCCAGTACTCCTTCGGTTGATACAGAAAATACCAACATCACCAAGACACTCAAACGAGTAGGACGAATGAAGAGCAAGGGTCTCACTGCACCGATACTATTAACCAACTCTAGCGAAGTTGCCTTAATCAATAATTGCTCGTTATTTATTAGACCAAAGGTTACCACTGGAAACCAGGGTAACGTCTGTGACATTGACGTTCCCATGGATACACAAAGAAATAACCAATCACTTGATATTTTGTCATCATGCTCACTTGACGTCATTCTTGAAAACCCACCAACATTGAATGCATACTTAGATGCCAATAATGAATTCAATGCAAGTGATATAAAACTTTGCACTTTAATATGGGAAGCAGCGAATGAGATGAAAGAACTGGGAACATCCATGGCATTGCTCAAGGTATTTCTCTTTTCATATTGTGTATTTTCTTGGTCTGTATATAGTGTTGCTTCTAACCTCTGGGACCAATGCAATGATAGTGGAGGGGTGATGAGAACGTGTGTGAAATTTATACTCCATTTAAATCGAATGCATCAGGTATTCCAGCTTTTTATCTGCAATCTGCTGCATTTTTTATCTTGTTTGTTATTGCATTTTTTGCACTAGTCATCAGAAAAGTACCTAGGAAAAACAAGCAGATATGAATTCATATACTTATAGAAGCGAGATTAAGGGAAAGGCAAGAAAAAGCACAAAAAGAAAACGTAAAAAAGTAAAAGAAGAAGAGTGACAGACAATTCAAAAATACAATTTTTTTGTGGTTTAATATTTTATTTTAGTGCTGTTTTTCCCAACAAATAGAAGAGAAAGCGTTAAAAGAAAACGCAAAAAATAAATAAAAGAACAAGAGTGACAGATGATTCAAGAATCCAACTTTTCTTATAGTTAAATGTTTAACTTCAGTGCTCTTCTTCTTCCTCAGCAAATATTTAAAGAAAAGAAAGTGGTCCTGGATCAAGCTTCTTATTCTCTAGACCAACACTTGAAAAAACTCTGCGATGCCAACCTGGTAAGAAGCTCTTATTTCCATTATCAACGTTTATATGATACGCTCTAAAGAATGCATTATGCATTCATGGCCACCATTTTATCGATGGCTTTCTTTGGTACCTGGTAAAACATTGAAAATTCAAAGAATCTCATCAAACTATCCTAAGAATAAAATGGGTGATGATGATGGTGGTTGTGGTYGGTGGTGGTGGTGATGATGATATTCTTGGGGAGCATTTGATGTCATAACTGCAATGTTGCTTAATTGACTGATTTGACAAAATATTTGGTCTTGGTGTTTTTTGATTTGTGATGTCATCCTACATGGTGGCCATGTTTTTTTTGTTTTTTTTGTTTTTTTTTATGGGAAGGGAATGATTCATGCCACTAACATTCATAACTTATGTTTTTATCATTCTAGTTGTTACAGGTTGGAAACTTTGAGAAACGATATGTGTGTCCAAGCTTTGCCAGAAACTGGTGCATTGATTTCATGAAGGTTTGTCTTTTGTTAACTTGTCACCTTTCTTTTTAAGCCACACTATTAATGGACTAAAATTTGGTTACAGAGTAAGATTGCCATGTCCGAAAAGGGCAATGAAGATGGTGTCATTCTATATGGAACATCATCATCCACTGGCAGCAAATCATCAGCAGGTGCATCTGTAACAGAAAACCCAGACACTTCTGTGATGACTGAAGCTGCAACAGCTCAAGAGTATACTACACAACCTGCATCAGCATCATCAACTATTGTCCAGGCAGTGACAACTGAGCCTGTGACTATGCAACTGGCTTCTGAAGCAACACCATCAACTACTGTCCAGGCAGTGACAACTGAGGCTGTGCCTACACAACCAGGGGTTTCTGAAGTGACAACATCAACTACTGTCCAGGCAGTGATAACCGAGTCTGTGCCTACACAACCAGTGACTTCTGTAGCAACATCATCAACTACTGCCCAGTCAGTGACAACTGAGTCAGTGCCTGCACAACCAGTGGTTTCTGCAGTGACACCATCAACTACTGTCCAGGCAGTGACAACTGAGTCAGTGCCTGCTCAACCAGTGGTTTCTGCAGTGACACCATCAACTACTGTCCATTCAGTGACGATYGAGTTTGTGCCTGCACAACCAGTGGTTTCTGCAGTGACACCATCAACTACTGTCCAGGCAGTGACAACTGAGCAAGTGGATACACAACTGGTAGCAGGAACATCCTCTGCTGTTCATACTTCAGCATCTGAGTCAGTTAACACTGTGACAACCCAATCAGCAGATGCAAGATCATCACCAGGAGTTGAAATGGCAAATGATGAAAAGCCTGAAAAAACGGCACCAACAGAAACACCCTCTGCAAGCTTGACAGAGACAGTTCAGAGTTCATCCCAAGAAGAAACTGATAACTCAAGTAAAATCAATCCTGGCACGCTCACTAGGTAATTACCATGTGCTGTGTTGGTCTTTTGGTAATTTTAAAAGTGTATGAAAATCTTTAAATTCACAAAGAAAGGCCTCCAAAAGAGGACTTTGAATCTCAAGTTTCTGTGTTCCTTGCCTCAAATTTAGGCTGTTAGAGGAGTCAGAAGCAATCCTAAGTCGTCCATGGTTAGAGATAAATGGGAAAATCAACACAGTGTTCTTGAAGCCTATCATATCTGCAATATTATCCGATATTATGAATAACCCTGGAATCAGTCAAGTAAGTATTACATCAGGGAGGGTGCATGGAAAATATGCAGTTAAGCTTTTTAAAATGGTTGTAGCCCTGYCCCTTTCACCATGTAAGAAATTATACCCCTTCTATAAGTCAAAAAAGAAATAGCTTTCGTCAAAATAAAAAGGGGGTAGACCCTTCACAAAATTTCACATTTCTACCGTACTACCCAGGCAATCCAGCTTGTCCAGAGTCTTCTATCCAAGAGTCTGATTTCTTTAGGGGTGGGTTGGGGGTCATTTAAAAGACTAGCTAACCAATCCATTGATCATCACATACTGTACTAGTACAGCATGCTGCTGTCGTTGATGTTGTAAATTTTTTCTTGCAGGTGTACATCGCTAAGAAATATGTAAACATAATAAGACCAGTTTACTTTACTGAGCTTCTAGAGGTATGCATGAGATAGTTAGAAACGTTGATGCCAATTAAAATACTCTATGATATGGTTCTTTCCTAGATTTGCTTGAGTGACCCAAAGTTGACTTGAAACCTTTGTTAYGTAGTTGCTTGAGCAAAGTTTCAGATTGCCATTCTGTTTTCTTGATTCCAATTATACCAATATTACTATTGCTTTTGTTTTAGTACCTTCTATCAATTGGATGCATTACCAAGCATACATTATCTGTGACAAAACCTTCAAGCCTCTTTTCTCCCACAGTTACACAAGGCAAGTAAAATAACTGTATACCCCCTCTATTTTATTGTCAAGTTGCATTTTCGGGGTGGTTGGCTCTTTTAGTAGTGTAGTGGTTAACACATCAACTAGAAAACGGAAGATGTGGGTTAGAGTCCTGCCAAGGGCATTGATTTTTTCTTTCTTAATTATTTCATTCATCATACCAAAAACAGCCCATTTCTACTCAAATATAATGTATGGATTCACTTCAATGTACCATTATGATATCAGATTTAATCTTTTTTCTTCTTTCTTTACTTTATCTTTTAGATGCAGAGACAATTATTTATTATCTGCCTGTGGTGAACTGTATTGTCACTCTCGCAAATGCAGTTAAGAAATGGTCATRAGAAATAATCCAAACCATATCCTTATATACACCCACACAAAACTTTTTGGGGTAGAAATAATAACCAACTTTGGATTCCATTCTGGTTGAGTGGTCAAGAACAAAACATTTTGAGTCAAGAATCCAGAGAAACAACAAATATAATAATAATTATTGTCTTGATGCCCTATAGCCTAGACTTGGAATATTTATTGCTTGATCACTCATAAACCAGGAATAAAAGCCTTTATATATCAGAGAATTTATTGCACATAAAGTGGCCTCAAAAGTGTTGCAGTATAGTGATAGTAGAAATAATCTTTATAAATTCTTTTTCAATAAATGTTATTTATTAATTTTGAAAAATCTAAATCTCTTGGATGCAAGTTCTGGGTTGCTTAATTAATTTTGCTCCTTCACATGTATGGATGATAAATAATCTTTTTAATTCAGTATAGATTCTGTGACTTTAAAACTTGATATTATAAGATGCCTGTGTAATAATCCATCCACCATAACAGGACAACTAGCAGCTGGTTTTCTGATATGGTATCATAATGGCACCAATGAAACAAGTTTTAAGAGGAAAAATCTATTTCCCCTTCCCACCCTAGAAAGTACTAAAGCTGCTCAGACTTTAGCCTTATAAAAGAGTGATAATGTGTGCATGTAAAATTCAATTGTAAAGGTCAACAAAAATAGCAACTTTYATAGTGTAGTCAAAATGCTGAGAAAAACTACAAAATTATGGCAATGCCAAAGTCTCATCTGGTAGCTAACCATTGACAGAGATTTTTAGGTAGGTGTATAGTTAAACTTCAAGTATTTTTAAGTTTTCAGCCAGTTTTGCATCCCTTGAACCTGCAAGTACATCTCCAATGATCCATGCTTCATGACCATCAAGACTCTTCAGCTCACGGCAGTATTCTTCAGCCTTGTCACGAGGAAGGCTCACCAACAGTCCTCCTGTTAAAAGATATACCCAAGATATGTTGAATGAGATAAAGTGTATGTCTCTTGGAGGTTCCACAGAAGACATTGGGGTGTATAGAACTGTAGGGCTTAACATTATTTGTTGACATTATCAAAACACTTCTCCATCTTTTGTCTCTAATTTAGTTCAGCCTTTTAACAAGGTCCTTATCAGCTTTCCTTTAAACTTTGGAAAGGCAATGATACAAGGCCATACTAAAAAAAATGTAGGTTGGGTTTGTGAGTTAGCCATACCCTGACTTTCATCAGAGGCTGATTCAGGGTATTGATGAGGTATTGATAAAGTACAATGTAATGTATGTCCTATTATCCATTTTATCACAGGCTTAGAACAAACTATTGACACAGCCATACCTGAAGTCTCAGCAGAGTAGCCATCAAGCAGTTTAAAATTGATCCCACAAGCCTTATAGGCAGCTACCATGTTAGTGAAAATAGGCAGAGTATGAATCACAAATGACACTTGTTTTTCTTGCATCTTTGCCAAGTTGTCTGCATGACCCAGTATTCCAAATCCAGTCACATCAGTTGCTCCATGAGCCTCATATTTGTGCATGAGGAGAGCTGCATTTTTGTTTAATCTGGCCATTGATTCCATAGATTTGTCATATCCTGTTTTTACTTCTTCCTTGGATATGACATCTTTGATATTCTGCCACCATTTGCATGTTGGCTGGGAATTCATAATTATATGAGACTTTGAGCTAGTAGGTTGCAAAAGGGTAAATATAACCTAAGTATCCTCTAGAGTGCAGATGTGTAATAACTGGAATGACTCTCACAGAGTTAACCAATCAAAAAGTAAGATCCTGAAAACTTTAGGGTTGAAGTAGGAGTATTTTGAGTTCAGGAAATTACATTATATTTCATTCCATTTGTCAGATATGTGTCTGAATCTTGGCTTTGGTACTTGCTTCTGATTGGCTGAAGTTGACATGCTTTGTTTTTATTCTACATTATGATTGGTTAACTCTGTAATTTTACTCTACGATTGTACCGAGAGACAATGAACTCCAGGATAAACAATTATTATTCTATCCACTTACAGTATCCATCCACTGATGAGCATTGACAGCTATCTGGGTACCAAGTGGTTTAGTAAGAACAAGAACGTCTCCAACAACAGCTTTACCAGGCCTGCATAGAATTGAAATTAAACGAAATTTCTCAATTTGATTAACTCTTTTTGTGAGAGGATTTGCATAGGTTTTCCACTTTGGGTCTTTTGATATATGTGTTCTTGGTTATTTGGAAGCCTAGCAGTGATTGTTCAAATCTCACTTTGTAGCTTTGTTCTACTGCATGCTTCTTCCCTCTTCTGCCTTAATACCCCCTCCCCCAATAATATCTCATACCCATGCTAATCATATCAATTGCCTGTCCTATGTATCTGTCATATGCACTGTCACTCACTTGAGTCTATCCTCAAATTTCATCTACTATCCCACCTCCCATCTTCTGCCATTCCTTCCTTAATACCCCCTCCCCCCAATCATGCCAATTGACTATCCTATGTATCTGTCATATACACTGTCACTCACTTGCATCTAACCTCCTTAAAATTTCATCTACTATCCCACCTCCCATTTCTAAACTCTACTTTCCCTTCCATCCATTTTAACTAATCGTTGAAGATTATATATCAGTTCTTACATGATTATTTCTTCTTCTTTAACCACAGCACTAGCGACACCACCAATAATATACCATGGATTCAAGACAGTCTGTCCACCATTGACGGTAGTTCCTGCCTCAGCTGCTAAGTCATTGAACCCTTTAATAATCAGGGGGGTGACAACTTCTCTCTCTTTTAACGTCATCTGATTACTGACACCCAACAGCATCAACATATTATCGCAGAATGAAACCCCCATTGCATATAAATCACTGAGTACATTCGCACAGGCTATCTTGCCTTGAATATAGGGATCATCAACTAAAGGATAAAAGAAATCTGTGGTCTGGACCAAGCTAATTCCAGGATGTCTTGTTGGAAGGACACAACTATCTAGACCAATTCCAATCTTGCCATCGCCGTGTTCTACCCCTAATCCCTCCAAGAGCTTGAGCAGTTGCTCTTGAGGGACTTTACAACCTCATCCTTTGAGTTCAGTAAAATTAATCAAGTGGAAGTCATCGCTTAGGCCGTGTTCTTTTGGATCAAAAGGACGACGTTCCCCACCATTACGATCCGCCATCTTGCCATGTCATTATCACGTGCGCGACAAAAGTTAATTTATCAGGGGTAGGGTAGGGAAAACTAATATTTGTATAACATATACTACCCAGACACTGCATTTAAAATTTCCCAATCTCGTAATCCAAGAGCCTAGAGATGGGCCAGTAAATACAACACTTAGATTTTGGATTTTTTTAATTTACAAATTATTTCCAAAAAGTACCCCTCTCCACCTCCCCTCTAAATCTTTTATCCTAGTCTCCAGTTTCCCAGTCTATTAGTGATCACATTCAAGATGGCGGACGGTTCGTTATTAGATTCCTTCTTATATTATGGTCTTTTCTTAGGCGGCATTTTCCAGTTGATGTGTATCTTGGCTATAGTGTTTATTCCACCAAGCAGCCCAGAAGAAGTACAAAATCAATACGACGGTTCAATACCAAAGAAGACACAAGGAGTTCAAAGGACCAGACCCGAGAAAAAGAAAAAGAGATAGCAATATTTTTATCGTCATTTTGCCACATTTGTTATAATTTTGGATTTCAAAATTTCATGGATCTTGACGTGTGGAGCTTATTGAGGATCTTTCTTAACATTCTTAACAAAGAGTAGAGACTTCAAGGGAGTGGAGCTCTGATGAATTTATGGAGCAAACAACCAAGTTATGCATCGATAAACATCTCGGATAAGCTACGAGATTTTGAATTCACAGGATATATAAAAAAGATTGAAGTGCCTTCGATTTAAACTAAAATGGATAGCTCCAAGCAACATGTGTATATTTTACTTACTAAGTCACAGGAAGCATTTGGGCACGATCGAGAACGTGGAAACATTATGGTCGACATCAAATCAATGTCAGTGAATTGTTATTTTCATTGTGAATCGTGATATATTATGTACATACACGACAAATATTTGTACTTTAAAGTGTCTACTTCGATATACTCAGTACTCACGTAAATATAAGATTTATTGTATAAACTAACTTTTATAAATTATTTTACTTCAAAGGGTTGTAATTGGTAATGGGGTTTAAGGACCTAGTTTGAAACTGTAACTCGTGAATAATAAATAATTCGCTAGGAATTTACAGCTGGGTGTGTATTCTGAAGGTACCATTGTTAAGAACTCCAARAGAATAGCAGTCTGATAGCTAGGGGAAGAAACAGCACATAATAGTGATGAGCAATATCAGCTGCCTAAAAATTTTAAAATTTAAATTTCTCTTGTACAATTTGTCTTCAAAGTCAATATATGTTTATCAAAAATATAAGAAGAGTTTTGACATCCGTGAGGTAAATGATGCAGGTTATAATTCATAAGTTGACAGGAATGTTAAGCTTATATTTTAGGCCAAGTTATTTCTAAATACCAAAAGAAATGAGAATGTCTTTTAGTGTAAAATTGGGCTGTCAATTTTATATTTAACAAATATCCTTTGTTTGTACCTCTACAATTTACATATTTTTTATATGAAATTGAACAAGAATGAAAGTTGTTTTTGAAAAGCCCTTATAAGAATATCATTCAGGGCTTGGTTGTATGAAAGGTGTAGCACTATTCGATGGATAAATCCTTATCCAGTGAAGGAGTCAATGCCGTTATCCAATAGATTTATATACTGGATATGATTTAACCATTAGATAGCACTATCCATCCTTTAAACAACCGGGCCCAGAACTAGGCTTAATTCCTTCTTTTACAAAGGCTGCCATTGGAGTGTACTTGTTTTGGAGTGAGGGAGCTAAAATGGCTATTTATTCATTATTTATATAGAAAATTCAAACTGTTACCTGTGCTTCACCTAAAATCTTTTCATATTTAAACCCTTCCCCCCAGCGCCAATCAATTGCATAATATTATCTCATCAGACTGTGTAAAGCATCAATGATAAGGAACTTCATTGATCAACTTTATTATACACATATTTTATAATGCATATTCTACACTCAAGATGTTTGGGTTTTTTGGCTTCCTTCAATAAAAAAAATACGAACTCATCCCATTGGAAATTTGATTGATGGAAGCCAAAAAACCAGACGACTCAAATTATAGCTAGTTCTTTGGATTGTGTAATCATTAGAATGGTTATTCCCACAATACCCATATCTGGAGGTAGTATAATTTATTCTGTGAACTCTAGTATAATTTATTCTGCAAACTCCATAGTTGCAAGCTGCACACTGAACTTTTGTTTTTTCACTACCATCAATCAAAAATAATCAGTCAGTACCTTTTATATTCTTGACTGGCAGCAGTAAATACCCAATTTCACAACAAACCATTGAAATGCCTGAGTTAGTAGAATAATAATTTATATCAGAARCAGCAGTAACAGTATGTTTTACTACAGAACATGATCAAGAATACCACTGTTTCACAGATTTTCTTGATAATATTGCTCTTAACCACTATTTTAACAAATTGTCATTTTGGAAATGATCATTCATAAATGTCTAAGTTTAGTTTAGAGTGTCAGGCTTTGGCACTTTCAATTCTAGTATATCTTTAATACAGAAATGAATTAAAGCTACGCATCTGACATGGCTGTCATGGAATTGACAACTTCAACTTGTCACAAATCACAGTGCACATGATTGAATTCATTTGATCAGGATCAGTGACTTGCAGGAAATCTGTTCTAAAATCCTCAACTTTCAGTAAACCTTGAAATCCTTCTTCAATCAGTCCTTGAAGCAAAGGAGTAAAGTTCAATTTACTCTTTCAATCAAAGCTTTAAGTCCTAAACTCAAAGCACTTCCCCCTGCCATACCGAGTGTCATACTCAGCACTCCAAGATACCCAACAGTTTCTTTAGCTTTTCCGGGTACATCAAGAGGAGCATGGGACATGAGAGAAGTGTTCAGATGTCCTGTTGAAAGTCCTAATAAACCCACAAAGGTGGCCATCCAAGCTGGTCTTCTACTCAGCATGTATGGTGGTACACTCAAGCATATGCCAATAATTAGCGAAAATCTCACAAAGGTAGACAGCCATGCCCAGCCTAGATTATAGGTGTAATATAATGACATAGGTCCTCGGCCAAGCATGTCACCAATGTTGTAAACAAGTACCAAAAGCACTGGATACCATCCTTTACCAAGGAAATCATTTGCCATGGTAATGACAGAAGGTAACACCATGAATTGCTGTAACTGGATCAGCATTAACAGAAAACAATAACAAAAAACTCGCTTGTAACTCAGAACTTTGATTGCTTCATAGGAGAAGCAAGCAAATCGCTTGAAAGGACTTTTCAAGTCCGTATCCAAACTGTACTTAGCAGCTCTGGAGTAATATCTTTGAAATGCTCTGCCTTTGGTTARACGAATAAAGAGTATGATAACAACTGCTATGAAGAATGCCGTAGCTCCAAAGTAGTAGTAGGTAGACAGGTGCATGCTGGCTGTTGTACTCTTGGTGACGATTCGCAGAAGGGTGATAATGAAACCACATAAGCTTGCACCAAACTGTGAAGCAAGAAAGAATATTTAAATCATGTTTAATTTCATATGTGAAAGTAATTAATGTTGTATCGTTAATTGTTTTGAAAAATATCTTAGATTTAAGAAACATTACTATCAAAGTAAGGTAATAGACCCAGTGAAGTGGAAAAAATATGTTTTTGCATGACAAAAGATATCCTTTCCTAAAATTCAAAGAGAAAATTCTAATTGTGTTGTCATACGGCCTGGCTACAATTATTAGTACAATATATATGAGTAACAATGGTTCAAATATTTTTCATTGTACAAGATACTAAATTTTGTATAAACCAAAACCAAACCTACCATTAACCCTTGGGTGTATAATGGTGGTAAAGCATGGCTTGTAAGACCAAACAAAGTGGATTGACAAACAGCATCAGCTAAGCCAAGGACGCCAGCCATTGCTAGAACAGCCCAGTAATGAAACTTATGAGGATTAATGCAAGGGTCCCCACATAACTCGAGTCGATCTAAAGCAATGAATCCCAACATAGACAAAGCCATCACGCCGAAACCACATACTATCCTCCATCGAAAACTAGAGCCTCTTCCCCAGACGAGATTGACAAATGAACCACAGAACAATAGAGGATTGTAGATAACATTAAGGGCGAATTCTGGCTCTGTTTTTGGGAAAATATCGTCGAAGTAATCCACGGCTGCGAAGATTACGAACATTGGCAAAACCGAGCCGATCCCAAAGAAGACAAACTGTAAATACATAGAGACATTTTTCTTCTTTAGCATAGCTGCTAGAGGACGATCCTTCACCACAGACGGGCTTGAAAACCCGTCTTCGTTGAGAAATTGTTCTGATTCAGCTTCAAGGTCGGCCATTGTCATTGCCACGTCGTTTTGGGGCCAATTTGGCAACGATGTTAATTATTATTAGCGTGAGGGCATACGATGAATGAATGGAAACCAGATATGTGCTTGGCACGATTGATATGCTGAATCAAAGCGTATTTGTATGCTGGAAACGCCAAAGGATAAGTTGTACTTGGATTATATTTGTTTTRGTGCATACATTACGATACAGTAATGGATTAACCCACTGCTGGTCATGTCCGCATGGGTGAAAACCGCTACCATGACACTGCAGACGCAATTAGAGATTTGCGCGTATTTTGCGGTTATCATAAAAAATTTTCCCCACAAAATCATGGGTCTTAAAAGAATGGGCCCTTTATAATTTATGATTTTTAAAGATCATTTTAAAGGTCCAATCATGGACAAATCTCTAATTRCGAACAAAAACTATATGGAGCCACCTTAAAAGGATGGATTCTTCAATGGTTCTTTATGATTTATGATTTTTAATGATATCTTTAAAGGTTCAAGACAAAATGAAAGATCATGGATGGTAAAAAATCATTAACCATGGACATTTAGAGAGATATAATAGAGAGCAGAACAAAGAACAAAAGAAAACACACAAAAGAAAACGACAGAAAAATAGGTCAAATGAAAAGGCAGTAATCTTGAGTCAGCGGTAACACGTATTCGCGCGCGCAAGATCTCATGATTTAACAATAATAACTATGGCAACTAATTCAAGCCACTCTTAATTTACTTTTTAGTCATTTTTCTTACTCTTATGAAGTAAATATGAAGGTGTTCTCTAACAATCTACGCTACATGCACCTTGACAAAACGTACTGCTTATTATCAGGTAAGAGTGATTGAAAAGATTCTCTTATTTTCTCTTCTCTTCTCTTCTCTTCTCTTCTCTTTCTTTTCCATCCTTCCACGATTACTAGCTCTCTACATACCTACACTACACTAAAACTGAACTTATCTTTATAGGTAAAAATATCCGTATCGTCCTGGAACTATTCCGTTTACTTGACATCCATGATGAAATGGCGCTGAATGACGTCCAGTTTCTAGCYTTCATGCGCGTAACGACCGACCTGAATAAAAACCAGATCTACAAAGTATTCGACATGCTCGATGTCGACGGCTCAGGCTCCATTGATTTTGACGAGTTTTACCTTCTTATCTGTATCCTGATTGCTGTGCAGGACAGGGAGGAAAAGCACTTCATCTACCGTCATTCTCGGACAGTTTTTGACCTTCTAGATGAAGACAGTAGCGGAAACATATCGTCCTTTGAGTTTGAAACGTTCGGATTTATGTTTAACCTCGAGGGCAAAGCGATAAGGGAAATCTTTAAGGATTTTGATGTGTCCGGTGATCAGGTTGGTTTGAAGCGATCAGTCTAACATTTCTAACATTTTGATGATCAATTAGCAAGATTCTATAGATCGARTGCGGTGATAGCCTAAGAGGATTTTGTCTCTGGACTTAATTACCTAAGATGTTCTTCGTCCCTTAGGGCTTTCATGCATATTTTTGCAATCTCACACTAAATGCAAAACTTGGCACATCTTGATTGCATTAAGGCTTAATCCACACTTGTAATGCGTTTTCAAAAAGTTTCGTTTTATACGGACGCGTCTAACCAAAAAAGCATTGAAAGCTCACCCTCCGTACTCGCGTTTTCTTAGAGATATTGCCCTGCAGCTATCAACACTAACGTAATAGGCGAAATTTACGGTGTGATAACGCGGGGCACTGAATTTTTCTGCAAATTGCGTTGCGACCGCACAAGGTGCAAAAACTGTTTACACGGTGCAACGGAGGCGCAATCCTTTGCCAAAAGTAGAAACGAATTCTACTTTTTTCAACAATTGCTGCAACTTGTCTCGCAACATTTTTWAAAAATTGCTTTATAGGTTACACGCTGCAATGCCCCATGCAACTTGTCTGACAACGCCGCTGCGAGACAAGTTCCAGATAAAATTGCTCCGTATAATCGCTCCTTTAAGTACGGACGGAAGATAAACTGCTGTACATATTTCAGGAAACACCTTCCTTCAAATTTTTCAAATCCAGCTTACAAACGGAGCTCGAGAATGTAGCGTGTCGGGTTAGGGAGAGAAACGGGAGACCGCCTCGATTCAAGGAAAAAACCAAGTGCATTTTTWAAAATTTGAATCAACTCATTTTAGTTTACGCGCTTCTCATCAGCATTTTCTATTTCAATTGTTTCTTGACAGGAACTTGATTATACAGAATTCAAGATGTTTGCCATGGCTTGTATAGATCGATGTGCTGAGATAGAGAATACCACAGGGCCTAAACGATGTGCTATTTGTATTTCCAGGACTYGTGATTCTTGCGCAATTATGTGATTAGAGTAACACGCGGCATATACGACACTAAAAAAGAAAAACACACCAGTCGGTATCATAAACATAATATAAAAACGATAACTAGTTATTATTTTTTYCCAATTACTTCGTATACATGTTTTAATAATGAAGGCATGACGATTCCGAAACAGGCTGGTTCTCACTAAAATTGCGTTGTTCTTTACCTTGAATTATAAAGAAGAATACATTAAACATTTAAACGTATATTAAAAAAAGAAAGTATTTATGCATAGAAAATATATTAGTTGATGTTAGCTTAAAACTACTTTAATTTTTTGAAAGATATTTTGATGTTGTTGCATGATGATGATATGCTGCTGTTGTATGATGATATGTTGTTGTATGATGATATGTTGTTGTATGATGATATGTTGTTGTATGATGATATGTTGTTGTATGATGATATGCTGTTGTATGATGATATGTTGTCGTATGATGATATGTTGTTGTATGATGATATGTTGTTGTATGATGATACACTGTTGTTGTATGATGATATGTTGTTGTATGATGATATGTTGTTGTATGATGATATGTTGTTGTATGATGATACGCTGTTGTTGTATGATGATATGCTGTTGTATGATGATATGTTGTTTTATGATGATATGTTGTTTTATGATGATATGTTGTTGTATGATGATACGCTGTTGTTGTATGATGATATGTTGTTGTATGATGATATGTTGTTGCATGATGATATGCTGTTGTATGATGATATGTTGTTTTATGATGATATGTTGTTGTATGATGATATGTTGTTGTATGATGATATGTTGTTGTATGATGATATGCTGTTGTATGATGATATGTTGTTTTATGATGATATGATGTTGTATGATGATATGTTGTTCTGTAGAATATGATGATGATATGATTATGATATACTGTTGTATAATGATATGTTGCATTATGATAATATGCTGCTGTTGTATGACGATATGTTTTGTTGTTAGATAATGTTATTGTTGATGGTGATTGCCTTGTTTCATGATATGCTGTTGTCGTATGATGACATGTCGTTTTTGCATAACACTGTTATTATTGCCGCTGCGTCATGTTGTTTCTCAGTTGTTTAATTTCCGTTTTGCCTTATCCCATTTTCTTGTCTTATCTTTTTATCTTGTTTATTCTTCCATAAGAATTATCTCCTTGCCAGCGTCGGTCTGTTGTGCGGGAGGTCGTGCTTCAAGCTTCGAATGTTGATTATGGTGATAATAATAATTATAATGATGATCTGGTTGCAGAACATTGAATGCTGCTGCTTCCATCCTTTTTCAATTGATTTCTCTSAGTTTTGCATACTTTTTTGTCTTGTCCCTTAGTTTATTTTCTTATTTCCCCCAAGCGGTTTATTTTTGATAGGTAGCGCCACTCAGGCGATTCCGAATCCATCCTCAATGCAATTCTTTATCGAAACAAAAAATATATTCCTCCTGATTTCAAATGTTTCCCCTCACAACAAAACACATATATTAGCTAGGCGTAGAATAGCTCTCATAGATTGTAATTAGTATTGCAGGGGTTTAAGAACCTTTTTTAGTTTTCGAGTAAAAGCTGTTAGTTTGTTTATAAACCAAAAATGGATTGACGAAAAAATATCGAGGTATGAAGAAATGATTGCATGCTTATTGCCTGAATTCTTGACAAGTCTGAATTCGAGTCAATGCACTGACCTTGGAGAAGCCAGCTATTGAATTAATCTAATACGAATCGAATAATAGTTCGAAGCCAAGGCTGTAGTTGCATGCAGCGCATGATAGTTTTGTTATGCGCGGAAACTCCAACCTCGACTTGCAACTATTATTCGTGGTCACTAGCTGAAATAAAATGTAAAATGGAGTATTTCAAAAAAAGCACATTCTTATTTGAGCATGATGGCAGAAAAGATAAAACCTGATCAGCTGTCACTTGTTTTGACATGAGCTTTTAAAACCAGAGTCGCTTTTCTATCGGAAAAAACATTCTAGGGACAGTAGAGCTCCTGGCTGACCAACCTTGTCATTCTTTTGTAAATACTGCTCAAGACGTTAATGACATTTATCAAAACATTCTGATTTTATCATGGACACATAGCTATTAAGACTAGTCCCTCCKTTGTACTACTACTACTACTACAAAGGAGGGACCGTTGGGGAATGAGAGGACGGGAGGACTAGCTGATTGAGAAACCATGCAATATTGAAATGTTTTTTAAAAAACTAGGCCTCAGACAAGACAGACACAAGGCGGAATTTGAGTTTCGTGTATTACTGAGCGAGCGGGCTAAGCAAATTTACCTGAAATAATTTGCATCACGTTGAAATATTTATTTTCCGCATTTTTATGTAAAAAAGCTTCATTCTCATGGCTTAGCATAAAAAGAATAGTTAGACGAAGGAATAAATGAAGAGCGTATTTTTCTTAATTTTCATCTTCACTTAGTTTCCCTTTCCTTTATTCCCTTTTTYCGCCCTCCCTGTCGCCATGCTGTCTCTTACCATCCTCTCCCTTCCCTCAAGATCTAGTTATCATATTTGTTCACACACTGTGCATAAATTAACACTTCAAGTTAAATACCTGCATTAGTGTGCCCAATCATCTGTGATTAGATCGGCCCATCTCTTCACTTGACTTGGATCGTTCAACGAGGAAAGAAAAATCGATTTAACTTCAAGAAGCGCAAGAGTTTCAGAACGACAACAGTGTCTAAAAGTAAGTTTCTGTAAGCTCAGATATTTTAAGGAATCTTCTAACTAGACTGAATACAAGAAGTACAATTGCGAAGTGCTGCATTGTGAAGAATTCGGGAACTCGTATACTTGCTTTGTGTACTTATTATATATCTCCTTCCGTTATTGTTATTTTACGATAGATAAAGTGCTTCAACTCTCTAAAAAATACAAATGTGCCTCTCCAATCTTAAAAATCTCAGAAGTGAGCTTAGAGCTACGCCGGACTTTTAAGCTTATTTTCGTTTCTGAACTATTGGGTCATTTATAAACATATATCTGTTTGTTTTGGAAAGAACATTTCTCATTCATCAGTGATACCGTACATAATCCAAAGTACCTTTTGTGTACCTGGAAGAAAAGGAAAAATAGACTTGGAAATCATTTATATATTCTTTACCTTGCTTTTTCATGTAACTTACTTTAATGCTAATAATGGCTTGAAGCTATAAAATGCTAAAGACAAAACAAAGAAAATTTGTGGGTGTATTTTTAATAGTGTTTAGATTAACTAAGTTCAATTTGTGTAGTAACAAAAATTTGAAAAGTCAGTAAAGTGATCAATAATAAGCGATGCATCTTTGGAGAAATTGAACCCGAGAATTAAAAACAACACGTTCACCAACACCTCAGCAATAATACGTCATAAGATCAAAAATGATTGGGGCATGTTTGGAGAAGTCGAGTCAACAGACCAAAAAATGAAAAATAAAAGATAAAAAACGAACAGTCGCACTTCAAAGAAGAAGTATTTAAGTCAAAAAAAATGAAAACGATAATATTAATAATAAGAAAATGAGTGGCAATGAAACAAAAACATATATATATATATACATAGGATCTAAAATCCAGGAGCTGACATTCAAAAATTACACTGAACTTATCTAACAAGATCAGAATCGTAGACATATCCATTTCGAATTCTGCTTTCAAGAAAAGCAACTTGTGGTATGTGCCCATCGTATCAGTATAGTGATCTGCTGTTTCCGAAGTCGATCTTCTCTACCTAAGCATGATAATATATATGCGGAGTCCTAAGGGGTATGATTAAATTATCTTCCATTTTTAGATCATTTTTCTGATAAAGAATACTTATGGAATTTGTGAGAAACTAAATTAAGGCTATGAGGATGTTGTTGTTACTATAAAAAAAAAAAGATACCCTCTGAGAACAGGATGTCATGATCACCTGACAAACTGTTTCTTCATATTTTTTACAGGATATATATAAARTCTCGTTCATTGTATTTATAAAGTGTCATCATTTTTCCTGTGATGCAAAATTCCATATTCGTGAGAAAAACTAAGACTATAACCATGAGCCTATTACTGAAAAATTTTCCTTTTTTTGAAACACTTTGTCGGTTAAGTTTTTAATRTTAAAGGTAGGAAATCCCGTGCATTATGAGATTAGTTTTCCTGATAGATATAGAATCCACGTACTCGTGAGAAAAACTTGGCAAATTATCACAATGACCATGATCTTGTTGAAAATGTTAAGATTTTTGATGATATCATTTGACCAGTTTTGATGAGTATTGTCCTATATCCTTTAAGATATATTATACCTTGATAAAGTACAAAAGAAAATGACCATGTACTACGTATTGTTACTGCAACCTTGGCTTTAAGAAAAGGCTGCTCTTAGTGATTATCTCAACACCTTCTTCAATGTTCGTAACTCGCCTAAAGATATTTTAAAAAACGTTTGGTTCTGGATGTCAATATTTTTTTGCGAGAAAAGACGTCTGATTACAAGCATGCAGTGTAAAATATAATATTGACATTGATATTTGATGGTTGCCAAATAGTCGAGAAAATTCGACAATATTCTTGGAGGTTTTGCGTAACATTTCTCACTATTTTTCTCTCTTTCTTTTTCTTTCTTTCTCTCTCTCTCTGGGCCCAAACTTTGGAACTCTCTCTCGACAGATCTTAGGAACTTCTYTGTTTAAAAAAGGAATTGAAATCCTATACTATTTCTGAATAAATATTTCTTAGATATATAGTTTCCTTATATTGATAATAATTATATTTATTGTACACATTTTCTTATTTTATACTTTATAACGGCTTTCACGGAAACCAAAATTGTAATTTGATGAAATCCCGCCTTTAAATAAAGTACATTCATTCTTTCTTAGTTCTCTCTCTTTCTCTCTTTAACTCTAACTATTTCTTTCCTTCTTTCTCTCTCTCTTTCTCTAGATGTTAAGTAATTTTATCTTAATTATATCTATACATGTCATGTCTTTACATTCGACCTTAAATTTATTGATACGGCTTTCTTGAAAAACAATGTAAGTTGACCGGAACTACAGTAGTAGAATAAAGGAGTCAACTCGCTCAATCTAGTCATGATTTCTCTCTCTCTCTCTCTAAAACATCTGTCTCTTTTTTTCTTGAACTTGGATTGAAACAGGATGAGTCTTGCATGATGCGCGCTACTATATGAGTGCTAATCACTTAAGGAGCTTTATTTTTACGGTGTTTTTCTTCAAGGGCATACTGATGCGCGTCACATTACTATCGGAAATACGCCTTGGTTCTTGAATTAATGGGGGGAAAAACTTGCATTCAATGTCAGACCAAGAGAGTTTTTGTACCGATTTTCCGTCTTGAACAACGTACTCTTGTCGATTTATGCAATCAGATCAATATGTCCGAAGGGTAATATCAATACGCTAGAAGACCGTACTCCAGAAAGGAATGAAAGCTGACTTCAAGACACTGTCTCACGTACTGTTTTGCATTTGTAAGAAAAATGAGTAAAATAATGACAAAGAATCACGTACGCTTTTGCGGTACACGAAACACCAACTAAATAACCAGCAGAGAAATGGAAAAAAATCCGCGATTTTTTGCGCATTGTTAGTAATAAACTAGTGTAGGTACAGTCTATAATAAACAATAATGACGCTACGATGATGATGATGATGATGATGATGATGATGATATTGATGATCTAATAGAACTGGTTGAGACTCTAAACATTCCGCAGAAATCTCCGTAAAATTAAGATTTCTATAAAATATGATATCATAGTTTTTATTGTGACGTTTTATTAGACGTTGGCAAAATATTATTTCATGTATTTTCATAATGTTGATGATGACTGTGTGAAAATGATTATCCCCGAGACCTTGAAATACCGGGTTGACAACCGGCGGGGTAAAGTCTTTTGTCTAACGGATGTCGATCTGTTCAGGAATCCGTAGCACGAGGCGAAACATTACGCACCTCATCTAGAACCCACACACCACACCTAAAGACACACACCACACACCTAGAACAACTATCATGC
>NW_022261726.1:114163-130613 GCF_009602425.1 Actinia tenebrosa | reverse complement strand
TGATTTAGTTCCGCCCAGAGGTTGTTCCAGGGTTCGAGCAACCTGTGAGCTAGCCGTGCCTTGTCTTTGATCAGTCCAGAAATTGTTTCAGGGTTCGATCTGTGAGTTAGCCGTGCCTTGATTTAGTTCCTCCCAGAGGATGTTCCAGAGTTCGAGCAACCTGCGAGTTAGCCGTGCCTTGACTTTGATCAGCACAGAGGTTGTTTCAGGGTATCGATAAAAGGGTGAAGAAATTATATTTTGGTCTAGTCAAGCCCTGTGTCAAAAGTGTTACCACGTAGCATTTCTTGTCTACAACATTTCCGCCAACTTTGAAATTATTTTTTGATGTTATCTTTTCCCCCTCTCGTTTGCCCACACATCATCGAGTGCGCGCATGATCTAAGAAAAGAGAATCCATCAGCAAAGACTGATAAACCTATGCGTTCAATATCTCCTTCAGACAATGATTATATTGCAAAAATATCTATCTGATCTCATTTAGAGACCATATATTGGTCTTCAAATCCTATAGGATATTAAAGCATTGTGTATATGTGAAATGTCGATTGAACGTGATGCGCAGATAACTATCTACAACTATGTCTAGCTTATATTCTTCAGTCTAGCAACAGTCTGAAAAGCTATACAGTCCTTTGACTAAACGTTGTCGTTTGATCGGCCTCATCCCTACTCGCCTAKACCGAACAGGATCATGGGGATAATTAATTCACAGTTACTAGCTGCCGCATATGTTATCTAACACGTCTTGAGCAAGTTGTACTGGACTGGAAATACTGTTGTTTTTTTTTTGCTCTTATCCCCAAAGTAACCTATTTCGAAGCTACTATAATCTGTAGCCGGCGATAACTTGTCTGAACAGCGCTCAAGCAGATAATCTTTTAGCGCCTGCACGTTGTCGATATTTGGGACATCCTTGATGGAATATGATGCGAAATGGCTCTTGTTTTCCTTGCGTAAAACGCGAAGACAAATGTGCATTTTGCTCTCCATTGTGCGATTGTCACCGACTGATAGAGAACAATTAATTATTCATGTTGATTTACCCGTTATTCCTTTCGGTCTAGGCGCGTAGGGATGATCCGATCAACGACAACGTTTAGTCAAAGAACTGTATAGCGTCTAGTCTCCTCGGCAGTCGTCATTAGTTTCGGTCCCAGATCCTCACGGGCCCGTGCGAACATTGAACCCCTGAACATTGGCCAATTTTGTCGCAAAGACCTTCACAGGCAGGATTTTCGCATTTTCATTCAAATATGTCATTCCTAAGACTTTCCTGTGTCTTCTATCCGGATTTCTTTGCAATTTTCATCCTTAATCCCATCCTCGCCCAAGTCTACCTACGGGCAATCGAATTCCTGCGTCCTGACTTGGTCAATCGTTTTGTTCAGTCGTTTCGGTCAGTTCGAATGTAGAATCAGATCATGATTAATCTATTAAAACTACTGCTTCGCAATATTTACAAGCATTGTTCATTTTCAATTTAATACCATTAAATTCTCAGCTGACTAGACGTTAACCTAAACGTTTTCGCACGATTTGAGGTTCAGAGCCCATGAAAATATTGAGCATTGAATATTTAGTGCATGGAACACACAACAATTGGCTCTGTGTAGCACAAGAATTTGGAGTTGGCGTGAAATGTGTTTCTTGTTGACTACTAAACCAAAATAACGGGGCCACAATAGCGGGGGTTTTAACAGTGAATGTGCCACCGACTACCGGGGAAAATGTCTGATTTTAACACCACTCAAATGTTAAATCCCCCGGTATTTCGCGGAAGTCGGGGGGTGGGGGTTTCAATTGATTAGTGCATAAACCATCTCCGCCCCAAAATGCCGCGAAATTATTTTCAAAAAATTAGAAAATTACTTTTGGTCATTTTAGAATTACATATGTAAAAAATGCTTTGGTTTCGACGAAGATGATATGAAATAATGTAAGTGATAGTTGTTTAGTGTTGTTAGCGTGTTTTACTGCATTTGTACTTACCTCACTATTACCTTATACTGACTGCCTTACGAAATGATTCATGCATATAAAAGCACTTTAGCTCTGCCCAGCAAAACACTATGAAAAACAAACTTCGGGCAAACTTCTCAGTCATAACACTTTTTAGAAACTTCTTACGAAGCGATTTATAGACTCTGATCTAAATGAATTTGGCCAAATTTATAGATTTCTTTTGACGTTATCTTGAAAGCTCTAATTGGCATAGCAAGTAAACGAGAGTATTTAAGTCGTCTACATATGTGGTCATCCCATAGAAATAGTCTGAAGGCCATCGGACCGCCTYATCGCCATAATTTGAACAAAAAAATGCAGAAGATTAAACACACTTTGATTATTTCATACAGTAAAATGGTCTAATGCGAAAATAATTTGACATGCGGCTTAGCGAATGAACGAAAGATAGTGAAGGAGGAAGGATTTCCCACTAATATATATTGGATAGATTTTAGGYGTGATAAAATATGTGATTGGCAGGTGTCTGGGCCCTGACACTGATTCTTTCAAAAAATCATAGCTTTGCCTTTTTCTTTCTTATTGGAAAACAAATCTCTTCGCTTAAGTATGTTTTCAGTTACTTATGTTTTGCTATAATCTCATTGTAATTCAATCAGTTATGGAATGAAAGGAACTGTGATTGAGCAGAAACAATTGAACATGGAAACTATAATCTTACACTGAACTGCACTATGCGAAATTTTAGTTGCCTTGGTGACAAAGTTGAACCACCGGAAGCCGAAGAACAAGCTAGTGCTCATGCTTAGTTTGGAATAAGGAGGCGGCTCTTCAGAATAAACCTTCTCAAAAGCGTCGTGTATGCGACAGGGGTGGATCCAGGGGGTGCAAAAGGGTGGTTCAGCCCCCCATCAGGAAGTTGGTTATGTTTTTTGAAGTAGAATAGAAGCATATTTTWAAATATTTTTTCCAAGTTAGTATGTAGTGTGTCATTCGCTCCCCATTATATTTTTGCTGGATCTATCAAAACCATAAGTATATCAGTCCCCTTCTTCGTTATATAACTTTTATCAACCGGACAAATAGAGTATTTTAAGACTCCTGATAAGACTAAGCTTATATTGGAGTTAAGGCACTAAAGTGAAAAATAGTGGTGATATCAATGTATAGGCTAGTCTTCATAGCATTACCGTAAACAAATTAGGCTCTATTTATAGATATTTAATAAGTAGCGGTCTAGTTTTCTAAGCTGAACACTCGTTGTTTMTTGATCCATCCGGTAACATAAAAAGATAAGAGTAAAGCTATTGGATTAAGGAACCAATACCAAAGCTTTTTGAGGAGATCTAAACGCGTGGATGAACGTCATTTATCTTGGGTAATTGCATTTTTTTAATTGTCTAATTACAGACATGGCTGTGAGCCTGTCTCCGTTGAGAGAATTAAAGATAAATGAAAAATGTGCGATTGCTCATAAACAGACGTCGTAATCACCTGATTAGCTAAGCTTGTACACAATAATTAGCCTCCTTGTTATCTTTACGTATTCATTAGAATACCTACCCCCCTCTTAGTAACCTCAAGGACTCTCTCAAGTATATAGATTGTGATTTTTTTTCCTGAAAGCAAAAAAATAAATGAATTTTTCAAAATAAATAGAAGATTTTGACTTGACGCAAAAATCGTGCATGTTTTTATTTTTCAAATCGGKTAATGACGATTCGTTGTCGAGTAAGATAAAAGTGTAAAGGGCTAAAGAAAACGAATCTTTTTAAAAACTAGTTTTAATTTCCATTTGGTCGAGTTCAGTAACTCAAATATTCTTTTAAAATCTGAGTATGCAGTAAAGACCAGACGGCATTACTTGGCGGCATGGCTACTGTTCATAGCCTTGGTCGAGTGTTACCACAATTATTTTAACATTTGATTAGCAAGCACTTTAACACTTTTTCATTGGTAAGAAAAAGTACAAAACTGAGCGTCAAAACAATGCAAGTGGCAAAAACAATACCCATAATCAGCGCGGTTGAAGATAAGAAAATKAAAAACCTGCTCTGATTTACATACCTTAGCCTCCTAGCTATATAACACCGAACTGTGTATTTATTTTTAACATGCAGTAAAGACCAGACCCCTTCATCTGTACAGGAGACAAGACATGAGGCAGAACACAGATGTATTGATAATGAGTGGAGTTACGAAATGCTCTCAACGTTTTATATAGAGGTAAGCTAATTATTTTTGTACTTTTTCCACCAATTKTTTACGTGTTAAAGTGCATGAATTGTTTCTGTGTTTTGATTTTCCCCTTAATATTCTACCCGGCTTAACTCACTTTAGATCCTAGACTTGTCGAGGTCTGTTCTTGGGCTCTATGTATTAATTTTTAAGCGAAGCGAGAGCACTACGTCTTGACGTCGCGGAGCTACTTAAGAGTCGGCAATGCAAACCACGGAAAAATAAAGTTTTAAAGGACTTTGAGAACGTCTATAGATATCATTTTATCATTCAATCCATTTTTTCAAGTACCTCAACTACAACTTACCACTATTATTAATAACATGGCGGAATTGAAAGTGCCCATRACGATGATTCCAACTGTTATTGTCCGTTTAATTTGCTACCGAAAAATAACTTTAGARGTTTTTTTTGTTATCGCTAAAGTTAGGTTTGTAAGCTAAAGGATCTAGGAAAAGTTATGTTGTTTTAGGAGGGGAAATTTGAAGGTGAATACATTTTCATGCGCGGCAGTGCGCCGATAGTTAAAAACAACTTGCAGCTGGAACGTAGCATTAGTATATACATATATATATTTTTTTCACCTATAACGGCTTAATTCGTTTCAAATAATTTGGTAAACAACAAAAGCAAATTTAAAGAAGACAATATGGAAGTGGGGACATGAATCACAGAACGCGAAAAGCAACGTAGAAGGGGTTGTTTTGCAGAGTGCATTGAGTAGCATGGATAAAATAAATGATTAAAAAGCAGTTGTGTGCAAGAACTTACCACCTTAACTTGAGCTTTGCTTTCTGGAAGCGGATGAAAGAGGATCACTTTTATACCCTGGATATATGAATGCCATAATGTTCTAAATCGGAAGACCATTTCCTCTCGGGTCTTGAATTAAACATGACATCGATGTGCGGTGCGTTCAAATTCCTTTAATAACAACGAGATGAATTAAGAATATAACTTAATTTTCGACTTTGCGTGGCTGRTTGATTACAGGCTTATAATTAATTAGCATTCAGCGAATGAACGAATAGATCAAAGGTGAATTCCGGCCATAAAGCCAGTGAAAAAAGGTTTTGAAGTGAAGAAAATCTTGTCTAATGAGAGAAGTTCGTGCTGCTAGCCTTGTGTACCATTTGGTCTATAAACCGTGGCGCAGGGGAAACAACTATATAGTTCGTTGGCCAAAAAAAAACAAAACAAAACAAAACAAAACAAAACGTCCTAATTTGTGGCCAGTTTATTATTTTTAATTTTAGGAAAGGGGCGCGCAATCATTTGTCGAGGCCAAGTGGAAAAATAGTTTTTAAATCTCTCTCTTAATCATCATTTTTTRTTTGCTTTGATTTCGCTTTTAATGCACTTTGGTAGACCCCATTTCCCTGCACGCGGTTCAGAGATCATTTATTCTCGCTCCGGCACTTGCTGTTGGTTTTTACCTTGAAACCGCGAGGAGATCTAGAAACGTGCCAAAGTGTACAGGGGTAATGCTTATCCGCTATTTCTATTCAGGGCGCCTTAATACAAATAGAATAAAATAAAAAAAGTATCTGTCTAATTATGCCCGATTGTTCCATTCGGGCATATTTTCGTCTGTGCCAAATATTCCCACTCCACAACCATATAAACTTAATTACATAAACGTATTATAAACTTCTCTTATCAAGACTAAAAAAAAAAAATGCACACGTTTCCTGGCTGTATAATATACGTGTTTTGAATGTCTTTTATTTATTTACTCCAATATGACAAAAACATCACTTGTTATAGTAAGAGCTGACTGGCGCCCGTAGCGTTCATGAAAGAAAATAAAAAACACTTGGAAACAATAACAAGTTATGAGTTCTACTTGAGGGTTTGATTGTCGGTGCCTGCATGCCCGGAAAAAATGGAAATCAGGCAGGCAGCACGATCTTAGTTTTGAGAAAGAAACCATGAAAGCGATGAACAAATGCTCTGTAGAATCAAGTAGACAAGTTCGACAAGTCCAATTGTGATGGAGAGGAAAAAACAAAGAAAGAAAGAAAGAAAAAGACAGACTGACAAACAGAGAGAGAGAGAGAGAGAGAGGGAGAGAGAGAGGAAGAGACAGAGAAGGTTTTCAATTGCGAATGGAGATGGATTCAATTTAAAAAGCTGTGTTCCGGTGTGGTGTATGGGAAATTAAAAGAGGTTGTTTGTCTACACCATATTCTTTTCTTGATATTGCTATGATTATGATTATTGACGAAATATATTGTCAGAAAGAAGACAAAAACCAAAACGATGTTAATCAAAACAATCCGAGAATATCCGAAACGAATCCATAACAAACAATAGAGAAACGTTAAACAACCAAACAAATAAATGAATGAATAAATAAAAACAAAAACAACAACAAAAAAACAAACAAACAAACAAACAAAAAAAACCACAACGAAATAACGAAAATAGCGCAGCCATTTAGAATATATGATAGAAGAAAGACGAATCACTAATTTTCAATATTTGATTTTATTATGTTGCTAACTTGTAAGTCATATTRTGAAACGTCTAGTTTTAGTGCACATGCGAACTGTAGTTTCCCATTACTAAAAACTTATGATCAACATGCTGAAAAAGATTTAAGGCRAACCTAGAATAAATTCCAAATGGCTATTGTACAATAACCATCAGCCATCGTGTTTGCTGTAGAGATTTCTTTGAAGGATATTGAGTTAAACCTCCAAACTGCCATTACGAGAAACAACACAACAGTTACATCCGTTTTGAGTGCCATTTCCGACGGCTACCATACCCTGATGCACAAATATGTACTTTAAAAAGTTGGAATATGACATGAAATATAGCGCACCAAGGGATACAGTTAGACGTCGTAACAGATTACAAACGGTGCCGAGATTCTTCACTAGCTAGCATTCATTTCCAATCACTTCTTTGTTATCAAAGTCATCAGGTTGGCTTGATGATTTTTTTATGGCCGTGGTGTTTAGACGAATAGCTGGATTAGTAGTTATGACTTTTTCCTAATAGTAAAGATCACGAGATTTCTGAAGTGTATATTTAGAACGTATTTCTCATTAGGGAGACAAATTCCTGTTGACAAGTTAAGACGCTCCTTGGGGACAAACGTTTGCAGTATTTAACAGGTTAGAATAAACTCTCTCTCTCTCTCTGTCTCTCTCTCTGTCTCTCTCTCTGTCTCTCTCTCTGTCTCTCTCTCTGTCTCTCTCTGTCTCTCTCCCCCTCTCTTTGCCTTAGAGCAAATGAAAATAACTTAATTATTCCCAAAACTGAATTTTCTAAAGGGTCCTTCTCATACAGAAGTGCAAAAGCCTTTTCAAAAAGCCTTTTCGTTGTTTTAATGAAATGGGAAGGTCAATGTAGTCCTATTGTTTTTGTAGTTCCTAAGGAGTAGTCTTATTCGACTGTTAAAGAAAAAATAGTCAAATTAATTTAATAATTAATTAACTCATTCGTTCATCCATTCACTCATTCATGGTTTTGATGGTTTTGACCACTTGATAACCTAATACAAGAAACGTGTATAGACTGTGAAGTGAGCATCGATCTTTCAAAGTTGGTGTTTATGTCATTTGKCATTGAGACGGAAGATCAATGAATGATGTTTGTGCGCTTCCTTTTAACCATGGATAGATATTATATATGAATAATCATTTCAAGTTTACTCCCTATTTGTTTTTCGTTAAGGAGTATAAAACGCGCGCGCATTTCCGTATACTGTGATATAAACACGCTGGGGGCTGTAGAGTAAGAGAGTAGAAGCATTGCTAGGAAAAGAAGGCGTTTCCAAGTGCTTATCCTTTTTTACGAGTGCCCTACGGCTCCCCTCCCGCAGTGTTTATATCACAATACAGAGACATAAGCAGTCGTTTTCAGTATATTAAAAAAAWTATTTTAAGCGATTAATTTGCACGAGCATGCCTCTTTCACCCGGCCATAGAGCGCGCGCGTTGTATCTCAACTATTATATAATGAAGTATACAGTCAATTCAAAAAATGYTGTCGTCGACCAACTCAAGCCTACGCGACTGGACCGAAAGGAACTCTGGGTAGTAATCATTGAAGCTGAGCTGACTCCATAATTTTATCTGACTAGTTATGCTTAAAGCACGAACCTTCGTAGACGAGCGGGAAGTGTTGAAGGAGACATTTTTTTAATGCCTTCATATTTTCGAAATTGTGAACTGAATCATAACTACTTTGTTTTCCCTTCCCTAAACCCGAAGACATGCATTTGATGGATWGTTTCTCGCCATTATTACCTTTACTACTAGCGGGAACAATTAATTCAGAACGAATGTTTAACCGCTTCAGTGATTTTTACCCATATYCCTTTCGGTCCAGTCGCGTACGCTTGAGCCGGTCGACGACAACGTTTTTTGAATTGACTGTATAGCTTTGAAGGCTATTTTATTTCCACTCAAAGCCTGGAAAACCGGGTTATCTGTACAAAGCTTAAAAAATYAAAGCTACATCCAAAGCTAATCTGATCCTAAGAAAATGAGTTTTAAAACCCAATATAGATTAATTGGATCAGTTCTCAAAAACGACGAATTTCTAATCAGAGGAGTCAAGAATAACGATGGCCAAAATCCAACGGTTTTAAGAGACAGGGACATCAGAAAACGCGCGCGCGTACTGTGTGCAAGTTACAAAGCACGCGGCGGTTGSCAGAACACGAGAGAAGTTTTTAGGAGAAGGCAGGCGCAAGCGAAGTGCACGTGCTTCTCGACAATTCTCGAGTGTTCCGCCAATCCCCAAGTGCTTTATAACTTCACACAGCACGGCACGGTACGGCACGGCAAGCAGGTTTTTTATTTCTTTAATAAAATACRATTACAATAATCGTTATTTTAGATAGAATGACGTAACTGAAAGTGCGCGCGCGTGCTGTGTGCTCGCATAAAGCACGCGCTACTAAACAATCACAACGCGAGAATTACTAAGGTGCTGACACACGRTGCAACATTGCACGCAACATTGCAAGCGACAAATTTGAATCGGGCAGACACCTATTGCAGCAAAATCACGCAACATCGCTTGTGTCAGCCTGCTATGTTAAAATATTTGGTCAGCAGTTATAAATTTGGTACCAGCTGATTGGCTGGAAATTTCAAAATGTTGCAGGTAATGTTGCAGCTATGTTCACATGATAAAATTTGTTGCGCGYAATGTTGCAAGAGTAGAGCGCGATTCAACTTCAGATTTTTTGCGTGCAACAAGTTTGGGGTAGACACACGCCGCAGCAGTCCTGTTGCATGCAATGTTGCTACGTGTGTCAGCACCTTTACAGTTATTTTATAAGAATTGATATCATTGACCCCTTAGATGAAACATCTTACAACAATTCGAAAAATACCGAAAATTGACATATACCGCCATGCTGGAGGACCACTTTTAAGAATCCAACATGGTGACACAAACTGTATTCATTGTTATAATGATTGTTGTTTGAAGGTACTAGAAATTCGTCARACTAGCCTGAAATGTCGTACCGAAAACTGGTAGAAAATATTAGGCTTGGTTCGTATTCCGCGCGAATTCCTCTTCCTTCTTTTCTTAATCAAGGGATGCTTTAGGATTTAGTATATGTGGTTCGCACGCAGGTTGGCACAGATATACRATCCTGGAAACTGTAGTGGCGTATAGTAATGAGCCAATTGCAAAAAACTGGGACCAATTTCACTTTTTTAAGACCAGCTAGTTTGATAGTAAAGGTCCTCGAGAAAGCAACCCCAATTTTAGAATGAACGTATAAATTTATTTTTCATTTACCAAGGATCAGAACGTTTGATAAAATTTTATATACAGGACAGTCTAGATCCTGTTTTTGCTGAAATTTTATCAATTTGATCATTAGCTAATCAGTTTACGTTAAATAGAAGCAAAGATGTCTGGGTTTACACAAGATGATAGCTATCATTCGACACTAATCCTGATTAAGATACTAATCTTTAGCTGTTTCTCATACTCAAGATACCATCTCAGAGCAAAGACTATCTCAATAAATGACGTATCAATAACGTCAATTAACATAATAGGAATCAATGGCTTTATGACGCATATCTTCATGTGTGTATCTGCTTAGGTTGCCTTTTACGTATGAGAATTTATATTGACCTTATGCAAAATATTTAAAAAATTAAGAACAAACAAACAAACAAACAAACAAACAARCAAGCAAGCAAGTAAACAAACAAASAAATACAAACAAACAAATATAAACAAGCAAATATAAACAAGCTAATACAAATAAACAAATACAAACAAACAAAAACAAACAAACAAAAACAAACTCAACTCAACTCAACTCAACTCAACTCAACTCAACTCAACTCAACTCAACTCAACTCAACTCAACTCAACTCAACTCAACTCAACTCAACTCAACTCAACTCAACTCAACTAACACACAAAAAGAAAGAAAGAAACAAACAAACATTAAACAAACAAAAAGGCAACATGCAAAAAGAAAAACGAAAAGAAAAGAAAATTAAGAAATCAGTTTCGAGACCAATTTACAAGTGGACTGATTGAAGTACCCAACGAACCATTTATTCATTATGCATGCCGCAGGGTGAAAGAACTCAGCTGACTGAATATATGCACAGTTTCATTTAAAAAAAGACGTATTTCATTTTTATAGCTTTTTTCATCGGTTCCGTTACTATTGCTTTCTCCTTTTTCCTTTAGTTGATAGTACTCTCTTAACTCTAGACTTCCTAGCTAAGGTAAATCTACATAGGAAAAAAGTTATTTTAATGCAGAGCATCTTAGCAACAGTGAGATACTTAACTCAGGATATRCCAATTGACATTTGTTGTTTAATGAGAATTTTAGCTATGCTCCGTTAAGTGCTTTTTTGAAGGTACCATCCTCCATCTAAGGCTACCTTTTTCTGCAGAGACCGAAAGAGGTTTATGAACACTATTTTTTAACGGACTTTTGACTGGTTCAATTTCCGCTTATATAGTCAGAACGWAGCATTATTTTTTCAATAATTACTTATTCAAGCTCAAACATCTTAAAACGAGATTTTTCCAYCTTTGCATTAATGGACACGTTTTAAAAATAATTTCTCCTGAACAGACAAATTGAGTGTGTCCCCATGATTTAAGTTATTTTGGATTAGGCCCTGGATAAACGAGGAAACATGTTTCCAGAAACATGTTTACCTAAACGTTTCCTAAGGTGGCAAAACTGTCAGGAAACATCGGGAAGCAATGTTTCCATGCGTCTTGGAAACATGAAATGTTTCTGCCACACAGCAAAAACATTTTTTTGCGTCTTGGAAGCAAAATTTGTTGCACGCAGCAATGTTTCGCATGTGGCTAAACTGGGAAACATCRARGAAACATGCGCGCGGTAAACWTGTTTCTGGAAACATGTTTCCTCGTTTAGCCAGGGCCTTACTTTTCCAAGCATGTTAACAGAAACGCACTATCCGCCATTTTATTTCGTAGTTTCAAAATTTTCTTGTTTGAGTGATCTATGTCTGACTTCATATTTTACACTCGACTTTGTTTTGACTTTCTCGCATCAATGTGTCGTCATTAACTTGTTGTTCGCTGATATTTATTGCTAAATATGGTCAGCACGCCTAATTTGAGTAGTTCTTAATGATCGTCTCCAAGATTAGATCTTCATAAAAGACTGTCCTTATATGCTCTCAATTGAACTAAAGTGCTCAAAGTGGCAAGAAAATGGAAAATTATTTATCTTAAATTCTTTTACTACAAAAGCAGTAGAGTGCTCGCACTTAACCCGTGAAACAAATACTAATTTTTAGTACTAAATAGTGATAATCAAACAATAGGAAACAAGGGATTCTGTATGAAATACTACTAATTAGTTCTAAATATTATTCGCGGGTTTAGTGCGTGCACTCTAACAATAAATTAGTTTTTTTCTTAAGATAATGCAAACAGTTGCGTCAGTAGTACGTGCGGCAGGCTATTTCAAAATAGATTGTCGGTTAAAGGCAGTAACACTTCAGTTAACTTCGCTTCACAATCAACTGATGCTACGATAAAATAAAATAAAAAAACACAACTAATTATAAGGGGTAAAGCGAGAAGGCTGCACGTAAACTTTCTGATATGCGATGTCATTCACAGAAAGGTGTCCCAGCAATGCTTCATGATGGCGACAATGGAATTTTTGCTCTCGTCAATTGAAACAATATTTCAATTTATTGCTGAGAAGACAAGTGAATTGACTTTAGCCCGATAGACTAACACTGTAGCTACCCATAAATTAAATTAAGAATGGACCCAATCAACCTTAAGTATGATATTTTCTCATTTCAGTCTCTTGAGAATAAGATTATTCCTTTTATCCATATTCATGTGTCTTCTTATGCGCAACCATTAAACAACGAAATGATACTCTAGGGAATGTCACATGGTCTGAAATGGGTAAACATTACGCTCATGTTTAAGTATAATTATTGCATTTTTGTCTGTGGACGTGCTAACGTAATGACTGTATAGACAATCGTAACTTAAAATAAACGATCGGGAAACACAGGTTGTGTGTGATGCTAATGCACCGCCTCTCACCAATGGCAACCCGGGTTTCGGACTCCTGTCTTGTCTAGTTTCGTATGTATGGTCAAGGTAATGACTGTATAGACAATCGTAACTTCAAATAAACGATCGAGAAACACAGGTGGTGTGTGCTGCTAATGCACCGCCTCTCACCAATGGGAACCCGGGTTTCGGACTCCTGTCTTGTCTAGTTTCATATGTGAGTAAAGTTGTTCGTTGGTTCTCTCCTGTGCTTCGAGGGGTTTTCGTCTGGTTCTCCGGTTTTTCCTCACTCACAAAAATCAACTCCTAAATTCTAATTCAATCTATCGGGTGCCTTATCTATTGAGTTGCAAAAGGCATTAGGCATTACGCCATCCACCCAGGAGTGATAATTTTATTTGAAAACCTTTAAATGATAAGATTTTGCGATAAGTGCGTCATTTGAGTGAATAGCTCTCGTGTTCAGTAATAGCATAGCATAGCATAATTGGAGAGTCCAACTAAATTGAGATGCAATCGGATGTTTTAATTTCTATTTTTCATTTCTATCTTATGAGAAGAAAGTCTTGAGCTGAAAAACCTTAACCCTACAGTAAGCACAGAACAAGAAAATCAGTCTTTATATATTAAAAGGAAATGAAAGATAGACGTTTACGTTAATTAATCTGTCTAAGAAGGGGATTTAAAAAGCCTAATAATTAGATTTGCTGCCAAAAAAAGACGGAATACTTCAAATTAGTTTTTTTAGTTCTGACATGCTTTTATTGCGAACAGAATTTACCCCTGAGGTAAATTTTATCAAAAACGTTTATGACATTAGGGGGTTGTCCGTTTGTTCTTGCGTATTGATAAGATACACTTAATGTAAAATATTAAGCCTTGAGAATACTGAAAAATAGGTCATAGTGAAAACCGATTGAGTGTATAATCTCGACAGCCTAAAGTCATTTGCTCRAAGCTCTTGTTATTTTAGCTCCAAAGAATCTTCGAAAACATCCGTCCACTTAGAAACATTTTCAAATAGGATCAAAGACTTCGATCGGTAGGGCTCTACTTATTTCGTCATAGGTGGATCCGAGTACTCCTCACAGACGGATGGTCATCAAGAGATCTAGCTGAAGCAGTAGGCACATGAACGCTTCAATCTACAGACTCTGGAATATTGYCGACATTTGGTCTGAGCATTGCGGACACTCGTTCAAGAAAGAGCTAGATTATTGATTGGCGAGGTCAGTGATTTATGGGAACCCTTTTTTGGTGTAGCATTACTGAAAACTCGGTAGGTTTTACTGAGTGGTTGGGAGGCCATGCCATTGATGAGAGGTGATTGACATCCAAGGTCCTCCAATTGATTGGACTTCATAGCACTTGATCATCATATTTTGAATCCAAACTTAGCTAACTATCCGTGAAAATGTTGAATTTCATTCATCTTCAGACAAAAAGTAACCTATGGCTTTCAGCTTTAGAAATTGAAGCTTACAAAAATGTTTCATTGACCAATATAAAGATAAATACCATCCGAAGTCACTTACAGTTTTCCGATTATATCCTTCTGACTACATACGTAAGGTATAAGCGAAAGTTTGTACGGCATTATTGAAATGTCGCTTTAGCAATATTGAAAAAAAYTATATGATTATGCAATTATCGGTTATCTTGCTTCATTCTCATCAATAAGCTTTGGCACTTTAGGTTCAAAATGTTTCTTGTYCGACAAGGTGAGCCCCGAAATCCGTTGATCTCAAGTCAAGTCAAACTGTCGAAAATGGAATAGAAACGAAACCTCGTACGCACTTTATCTTTACATAGTCTTATAGACGGCCTTTTAGATTCAAACTCCCTTGAAATATAAATAACAATAAAATGGCCGCCATGTTGGTGCATCTAACAATGGCCAACAATGATGGCTGCTTTGTTATCGTCAACCAACATGGCGGCTATGACGTAACATGCACCTCAAGAATAGTGAACATCATCCAACATGGCTACCACTATCATTCCCTTAGCAAGGATTCCAAATTACCCACCTATAATGAGCATCACCCAATACAGTACACCGCCTTACAAATCATTGTAACCTCATTCAAACGGCGTTTCAGTTTCCAATTATTGTAGCCTGGCTTTTCGAGACGGAAAACAGAATCAAAACAGAACGAAATCTCTAGAAACTATTTCGTATTAAAAGAGTAAAAACAAGAGTATAAGTTGGTCAATTGTCAAAATATCTTAAAATTGCATCCGAAATACACACCGGGTATAACTAAAACAATTTCTTAACTTAGAAATTGAATTAGAATTGCATGAAATATTGAAAAATATGGTGCGTCCGGCTTTCAAGGAAGTGTGGAAAAAACTATCAACTTCCTGAATCTGCAGGGGATCCYTGTTTTCAAACAAAGACTGAGTGGGTTTGAATTATGTAGTTGTAAAATATATATCGTATAGTTCTTCGTTCCGTGMGTCTTGTGAAGGAGAAAAGTTTATGCGTATAAACCGTTTGGTAATTTTTCAGCAATGAAACTGTATATATAAAGTGTGGAAAATATATCAACTTCCAGAATCTGGCATCCTCTGTTTCTCAAACAAACTGACTGAGTGGGTTTGAATTATAGTTCAGTGTAATATATCGTGTAATATAATATTACTTTGTTCCATGAGTCTTGTACTAGAGGAGAAATGCTTCGTATAAATTGTATTTTTCACTAATAAAACTGGATGAATTTGTATCCAGCTGGGATAACGGAACCCATCAAAGAATTTCGCACATAAAGTGAGTAATTTATAATTTAGACCAAACTAAGCTTTGATTATACCTTAAATTTGCTAGTGAAGTCTAAAACGTCCTGGTTGATGAAAATCAGGGCACTGATCAAATGGGAAGTTTAGCTCGTTAGATTTTGCGCTGCCGGGGCCGGGAGGAAAACTAAAGAACGAGGAGAATAATTCGGCTCGAATCAACGGACACTGAGGCTAGCAAACTCCGCTCATAACTGATGCCAAGTCCATAGATTTTCAACAGATAAGTATTTTAGACTATTACACACTAAATACAAATAAAAACAAATAAAAAAATTTCCGATGGTTTGGCGCGGAAAGTCCTCTTACTTACCACGATATGACTTGAAAAGTTCGGTCACAATTGGCCAATACCAACTCGGCTACGCCTCGATCGTAAGTACATAATATAACATTTTGACAAACATAACTGTTTTGACGTCATATCATGGTAAATAAGAGGTAATATAATCATAACTGACAGTCTAGCTGTCCAATAGTGTCGCCTTCTTCGAAGCCAAGTTTTATTTTGTGAGGATAAGCACGCGCTCTATGATTAATCATATGTTTTCCAAGGTCACTGTGACGTATTGTAGACGTATATGCATAAAATATATGGTATATATATCAGTGTAAGTTCATTGGACAAACAGGTGAATTACCGCTGAGATTTAGACTGACGTTCAACGAAAAATAATTCAGTTGTTTTGAGACTTCGAAACGGTTTCTTAACTAGCTATGAATCTAAGCTCACTTTTTGACTAAAGTCGCGGTGAAACCCAAACTAAAATGTGTTTGCTGATTTCCTTGGAATGAATCGAAATAAGGAGTGCCTCAAGGATCGATATTGGTGCCACATTTTTATCCTATCCTCATCAGTAATTAAAAGCTTAGAAACAACGAAATGTGCTTCCAAACTATACTGGGATGCTAAGTTT
>NW_022261726.1:48999-70215 GCF_009602425.1 Actinia tenebrosa | reverse complement strand
GCCAAACTGTTTAAACTTTAATTTCTTTTTATTGACTTAATGTAAAAAGGTTTTATATATTTGTAATTATATCTTATCTATAGTCGACGTCATTCCTTCAGACCCTGGGGCCAACATCTAAGTTTATGAGTTTAAACCATGCACTGGTGGGCGTTAGGATCTCTTTAAAAAGAAATCCTGAGTGGAAATCTTGCCGCAGGTGATGGGAGGGGTGGGGGAGGGGGATTCCACAGGGAGGGCTCGTAGAGAAGCCGGGAAAATCTTCAGCATTCAATATAGAATAACCAGACTTATTCTTTAGCCACCATTGGATGTAAAACATATGAACGTGTTTTGAAATAGGTGACCATAGTCTATTATCACCGACACAAGAATTGACAATCATGTACGTATTTCAAATGTTATGCATGTCGAGGCATGAGACTCCCACGCAATTCACACTCCCTCTAGAAGAACAAAGCAATACCCTATTAATAGTATAAGTACAATTTTGTGATTCCAAATCGATATATCGTTGCTCTCAAGCGGTTTTGAGATCATTGGACCTACGTGATCTAGTGAAGAGACAGACCCCAATCAGTCGTGGTTCAAAATTGACTCTTACGCCTACTCAATTGATCGATAAAGTTTTTGTCAGCTTTTGTTAATTATTACCATGCTTACGGGTTATTCTCGATGGGAAAAAAGATAACTGTTCGAGATTTGAATAAACATAACCACATCAGTCGAATCTAGAAAACCACGAAGAACACAGATGTCGACTATTAATACCCACATATTTACTATTTCAAAAATTAAACCTTCCTTGATGATGAAGACAAAATTCTGTGAGGACATTGTGTCTCGCATTGTGTGTTAAATTAAGGAAAGGGTCTTTCAATGATTTAAGACAAAATTGACTTTTCAGTGTCCGCGCTTCAACTTCAAATTATCAATTAGCTTTTTTTTWTTWTTTTTAAATCTAAATTGCACAATTAATGTTTTTTGAAAAACAACAATAAAGGGCGAGAGAGAAAGAGATAGATTTTTTTCTTTTGGTTTGCCATAAGTTAGGCTCTATTAATTAAGGAACATTGCCATCTTATCTTTTTTCATTTCCTTTTCACCAGAAAAATAAGAGTAACGTAAAAGGAAACGCGTCTTYCCTCTATAGTTGTAGCGTTCTGAATATTCATATCCTTAAAACAATATTTTGAAGAGTAAATAAATGGGTGTTCAAAGGGTAGGCTAATCGTGCTGGGAAAGACTTGAAGATGATTGTTAAAGCGGATTAATGTGCAAGAGAAAGCGGAACACTTGTTTTAGCCGGGTGAACGCTCACAAGATGCAAATGGCGCCTTAATGGTATTGTCTTCTGAACTGTAGAATAGTTAGTTGTTCTTCAATTATTTACGGTTACCTTGAGGAGTGTTTGAACAGAACGCAGTGGGACATCGTTTATCGTTGGACAAATATATAAACATAAAATAATTACAGAGTTTTGAATACGTGACGAATGTGCAAGCAAGCTGTGACAGTCCTCCTGATTCGGCTTACGACAAGATAATACGCCAGTATATATTTTTTGCATTTTCTTGTGTGCTTTGCCAGTCTGGATCAACGATGAATGGCGATGGTCCAACCGCCCTTCCAAGTGGGCTAACACCTTCGCCTTCAATGAACTCGACCCGAGAAACAGACACAACAACCAATCCAAGTGTCTTCAAGACAGCCAAGATCGTATTCTACTTCCTTATTCTCGTCTTGAGTACTTTTGGCAACGGCATGTTGATTTATATTATTTGTTCGACGCGAAAGATGAGAACTGCCACCAATTACTTAATCTTCAACCTGGCAGTCTGCGATTTTTTGACTCCGATTTTTAGCATCCCGTTTGACTTTGCTCTTGAAGAGAACAATTACAAGTGGTTCTACAGGGGTTTTCTTTGTAAGTTTATTTATCCAGCAGCGACGTTTACCGTCACTTCCTCCGCGTTGAGCTTGGCTGTAATTTCTTTGGATCGCTACAGAATCATTATGCACCCATATAAAACACGTCTGACGTTGAAGCAGATCTTATACTCGATCGGCGGCTTACATATTTTCTYAGCGGCATGTGTGGCTCCATACAGCTACGTTCTACGCTTAGATGGTGATCAGTGTAGAGAGGTGTGGGGAAAGTTCGCATACAGACAAGCTTATACTGCGTTTCTTTTTCTTGTGCAGTACGCTCTTCCACTGCCCTTCATGACTGTCATGTATACCCTAGCGTTGGTCAATCTATATCATTCGTCTGGGAGAACTCAAAAAATGAGATCCCCAAATCCACTCAAATCGGCCAGAACTAATAATAACGCCGATCCCAAGCACTGGAAAAATTCAACGAAAAAACCCCGACCCTTGTTGCGATCGGTTAGTTTTCGCAACAAGTCGCTAGTCCAGGAACGCACCAATGCGAATATTCGAGCAACTAAAATGTTTATAACAGTCGTCATAGTATTTGCCATTTTCATGCTTCCGAATCAAGTCGTTTGGTTGTGGTCAGACTTTGGTGGTGGTCACAAAAGCAGCATTTTTGGGATGATAGTGATTACATGTTGGCTTTTTACCTACGCCAACTGCGTCAGTAACCCCATCATTTTTGCACTTTTTAGTCCAGACTTTAGGTATGGATTTCTGAAGCTATGCAAAAAGTCAAACAGTAGCTATCTTGGTTCATCTGGTAGTTTCAACAGGGGGAATTCGACGCGTCGTTCCCCGAGCGCGAATGATACAAAAACGCAAATAAAACTGGCGAGTGGTGCGAGTACAGATGTCGTGACGGGGCACACTTTAACCGTGATGTGCTATAAGGCAACTACCTACTGCTGATCCAAACAAATCTCTTACCGTCATTTTCATAAACATGCGCGCGAACTCGATAGTTTGCGAGCTGCACACTGAAATTTGTTCTGATTAGTTTTGACTGATGGCAGAGGAAAAGCCAAATTTCAGCGTACAGCTCTTTTTTACTGATTTCGCATATTTATGAAAACGGTATTAACCAGTCATCATTTAGTTTTTTTTTCTTGACTTTAAAAAGAGAAGAAGAAATCGCGCATTAGACACAGCTCAGTAAATAAAACGCTCGTTGGGATTAATAATTAAAAATAGAAACCTCAATGATTGCTCTTAGCAAAAGGGCTGGTAATGGTTTTTATGCATGCATTTGACTGTTATGGCTTGGTAAATTTAATATCTTTACCAGCAGGGAATGGTCTCCTACTAAGGTAGTTTTATCATATATATTTTATACTGATTGACATTGCTTATACTCACGATAAAATAAATAAAAAATCCTTCTTAATTTCGATGAAATCACTTATTAATACCGATATAAAATCGATGCGCAACTGTTTTATGACTGATATATTATTTCCATGTAAAGCCCCGTTTACATAGCGATTTTTGTAGCGATTTTTTTTTTTTTTTGCGATTTTGTTTATAATAAATATTGGTAAAGAATTTACTTGTAAAGTTTTATTCAGGATACCAAGATTTTCCTAGACGAATGTCTCTTTTGAAGGATGAGACAAAAGATTTCATATTTCCGAAAATTGCCACAAAAATCGCCGCAAAAATCGCCGCAAAAAAATCGCCTGTGTAAACGGGGCTTAAAAAGAATTCATTTAAGTTTCACTATRCATTTTTATCATTTTTGCTGGCCGAAATTTTCAAATTTAGTCAGTTTCTAGTGGTTTTAGCGTTTTTAGCGTGGAGGGATGTATTTAACGCTTTTTTAAAAATATATTACTTTGCCAACCTTATTTTTATTAATATTAATGACAAATAATAATGTTTGTTTATTTATTAACATAAGATCTTCTTTCAAAAGTTCTRTAATCCTAACATTGAACAAACATCCGCGCGGTTTGGTCATATAACAAAGTAATCATATATAACGACGATTATATTGTACGTCGGTTCTTTTTGATATTCATCCTTACGTCATAGGCTGACTTCCTCATTTGATTCAGTTGTCTCACTCTCTATACCAATTGTTTAATTTCTTATTTTTAATTTGAAGTAGTTGATTAGACAAAGTCTAATGAGTATTTTTCTTCAACAATGCACAAAAGCTAGCACAGTATTTACGATACAAATGTCCAGTGGATTTACCAACGAGTCAGCAGTTGACTATCGATTATTCGTTTTGTTTGTATTAGAAAAATAACCTCGATATAGTAAAACATTGCCGCCAGCGATAAATCACAAGGAGAGGTTCCGGCGTCCACTAAGCTAAATGAGTCGGCATTCTGATAAGGAGGTATAGCGCGATCCACTTAACAACTTGCGTCGAGTTTACTATCGGCTGGGAAAAAAGGAAGGATTAAATATTAAGTATGTTGAGTCAAACGCATAGAGTTTTCGTATTGATAGGTTGCAAGCACTCCCAAGAGAGTTAAAAGACAAAAACATGGCGGCCATTGTGGTACCGTTAACAATGGATGCTAATGAGAAATCTTTTGTTAAGGGTACCAACATGGCCGCGATGACGTAACGTGCAAACGAAGAATTAGTGGGAAAAATACTATACATACTGACTTACAGTACAAACACGGTAAGACAATGCGTAATAACATTGAAATGGCTTCTATTATATCTTCTTTTTAAATTTTCCAGTCATAAATAACGCGTGGTTATGGCTATGGTATTGTAGATACGGCACGGCTACAGTAGGCCTAGGGCTACAAATTTCACATACTGTTTCACACTCATATGAAAATACTAGTAATACTCATTCTGGCAAAAATTGTTTATCCGAAGCTCGCGCATTCATTTGGCTTGTGTCGATCATGGCGAACCATTCTGATGGCGAACAGAATGATTTTTACGTTGCGTTTTCCCAGTGAAATGAAGGTCAATAACAAGGTCAATGTAGCTGGCTTTAGAAAGCAATCCAATGGTTGCTTATCAAGTGCACCACCAGTACATTGAGTCATTGATAGCAAAAAGAAGAAAAGCAATGACTGCAACTTGACCCACTAAGCCGCAAACGGCCCCTTTTTGTGCGCAATTTTTTCTACTCCATGAGTAACGAAAGTACTTGCGCTTCCATACTTTTAAAGCAATCAACCGATTATTACTAAGTGACAGACATATCAATACYTTTTAGATTTTCTTTTCAATGAATGAAAACCGCCATCTGTTATACGATCAATATTTATCAACAAGTGACTATCAAAATGATGATGGGGTTCCTGTGTTAGAKGTAACCATGAGCCCTCGCGGGTGTGGTCAGGCGGGATAATCGAAAAACATGGCGGACTATAAACATGGATGATAAGAGCGAAGGAATAACACTTCTTTTCCACAAGCTCTGCGAGCTTTCCTTCCTCCATGAGGCGGCCAAAAGAGAAGATGCATATACGAGAATTCGATATACAAAAGCCAGGAGACTCAAAGTCCAAACTGTGCTGTATGAAAAATTGTTTGATGAACTTCAAGCACCTTGGTCTGTGTCTGAGGAGAAGAAAGACGATAATACAAGCTTAAACCCATATGAAAAGATTGCAGTGATTATTTTTCAGCTAAGATTAGCTCGGAAGTTTGATAGAGCGGACCTTTTGGAGTATTGCACTTCGAAATGGAGGGCTATACTAGGTAGGGGGAGGTAGTGGTAAATAATCGAATACGCAAAATAAAAATGTAAGCTTATTGTATATTTTTAAATGCTAGGTACTTCAACAGATTCAGTGGATATAAAAAGCCCTAGGGATTATATAAGTGAACCAGATGCCATATTGAGGTTCGTTGTAGCACTGTCTGGCACAGGACCACTACAGCCCTTGCCTGCCCTTGGACACCAGGAGGAACCTCTCGCTAATAATATGCAATACAAGGTGCCAATAAACATGCTTTTAATATGAATGTCAAATCAAATACACCTCTTTAGCTTGGGTGTAATACTTTCAGACCATGTGTTATTTTATTGAGAATAATTTTTTTTGTTTGAGTCGTATCCAACATTTTAATGTGTCTTCTCATGGCTACTGTTAAACAAAGAAGTGGTACTCAAGGGAATAACACATGGTCTGAAATGGAAAAACATTACAGTCAAGGTGAAGGGGTCTATTGGAATATTATTATAGTTAACAAATAAAATACAGTATTTGGAATTCCTAAATGGAATTTTTTATATATACTCAAAATGCAAAATGAGATAATGGAAATAATTATATTATGTCGACCAGGATACAGAGACTGTGTACTACATTATAAATTTCCTAAGGGCATCTTCCCCTTTTTGGGATTCATCTTTTTTGTCCAAAATAGTGAATCAGAAGTGCAGGAAATAGCATTTCTGGAATCCATATTTTAAGAATTTCTTTGGGAGCATGCACCCATACATCCTCTCATTTAGTTTTGTATACTCAGTGATGAGATTTGTCTAAAGTTAAAGTTTTTGAGATCAATGTCTGTGATGGAGTAATTTTGTATCTGATTAAAATCTCACGCATGACTTCTTCTAAGGATTTCAAGAGCCATTTACCAGAAGGTCCACTGTTGAATACTGATAGTTTGAAACTGAAAACTGAAGCCCTTCTTGCTGAACACTATGTCCAGTATTCCAGGTATCACTAATGATATAATTATGCAGCCATCTAAAAAACAAATCTTAACTCACCTAAGACTTTATTTACATAAATTTGTCCTTCAAATTAGTAAAAATAGAGTGCAGCTTTTATGGGTATGAGATTTTACCTGTTGTTCCCTTGAAAATGAAATTCCTCCCCCCCCCCCCATACATATAATGTACCTAATCAAGTGTTACTTGTAAGTAAAGAAACAACACTCAAGGAAATGACATAATCTAAAATATGAAAAAAACAATGAAAGACTTGTTCCTTGGCCAGTATTTTATGTAGGTTAAGTTATTAGCAATGACTAATAGTGCTGTGTTAAGGTATCTTCTTACCTTTGCAAACACAGTGCTCTTTTTGAGAGGCTTCCCACCATTGGACAGGATGTGCTTAACCAGACTACCAGTYTTCAGATGTTTTCCCAAGTCACTGGTCCTGGACAAGGAAGAAATAGGTTCTTTGCTCTCCAGGTTAGCCTAATATAGAACATAAATGTCCTTATCTAGAGGTTTTCTGAGATAGAGGACATAAGAAGATTGTGGTATACCTATACTGTAGCTTCAGTACAATCTTGAGGTTTTGTGCGAACACATGATTGTAGCCATGTTGTATGGTAGGAACAATACATTATAATGAGAAATAATTTTTAATTCTCTAAGGGATTCTATTGTTCTGCCATCTAAATGTAATGTAACCACTGGAACATAATCATGCAAAATCTCTATGTACAGGATAGTGTTTAGTGTGCAATAACCAACTTTCGATATTCTTTTTGAGTGATCAAGCACAAAACATTTTGAGTTGGAGCTCTGGGGAAAGAAAAGAATAAGTATGAATACATTGTTGTTACCCTTGGCCTCAACTGGGATTGTTTTTTGCTTGATTGCTCATCCAGAATATTGATAAATGGCTATTGTTTCTTTTCTTAAACCACTATTTCATCTTGGTTGACAGGAAGCAGGAGAAGCACCACATGACAAGGAAACAAGAAAAACAGTGTTTGGAGCATTAAGCCATGGTTATACTGAAGATATGCAAGTCAAACTGGGTCTTCCAGAGTTGCCTTCATCACCACATCAAAAGTAAGCAAAAACTGCATTAAATGGTTTGATTAATCAGTTTGTTTTTATTTGCTGCTTAATTTGTGAAGTCATAAAGCTGCATTTCCCCATTCTAGTTCCTTCCCATCCCATCCAATCTCATCCCGTCTCATTTCATCCCATTTCATATAATATCATCTAATCTCTTCTCATCTCATCTTATCTTATCTTTTTAGCTCATGCAATCATATCTATTTTCTTCTTTTTTATATCTTCCTTTACCATCTTATCTCATCCCATCCTCATCTCATATCTTATCTCATTCCATATCCTGTAACAATCTGTTAGCAAATACAGTATTTTTTGGCTCATTTGAAGTGTACAAAATCATTGATTAATCCTACATGTTTTTGTACAAAACAATTTGTCCCTGTTAAAAAATAATTGCAAAATTAAAATGTTAAATCAGCCATGAATTAGTCTGCCCAGGATTACTATTTTTAAATTTTCTTTAAATCCTTTTTCTTTTGCAGAACATTTGGCATATCAACTTTGCCAACAGCACAGGTATACTCTTAAATTATTACAAATTAATATATATAAGTTATAGTTTTTAAACTTTTCATTGATGTTTAAATATTTTTTAGTCTCCAGATGATGAGGGCTTCCATGAACTGACTGAATCATCTATCACATCTTCAAGGGCGTCAAGCTCCTCTCCATCACAGCAGACAAGTGGGGAAGATATTTGGGAAGCAGCTTTGGCACTGCCCCCCCAAAAGTTTTATACATGGGAAATGGGAGGAAGGTATGCAAATATATCGCATGATTTGGGTCTGGATGGCTGGGTTGCCTGTGGAGTGACACTGGTAACCCAAATTGAAATAATAAAAATGAARATGTTAGTTTGGTTGATTTTTATAAATTAATTGGAATGGTACGCAAGCTACGATTGGTCAAAAACCATGTGTGATGAGGGTGCCTTTACAAATACATCAGAATAATCCAATATTTTTTCGTTTTTTGGCGTGTTTGTTATTTTATAAAACAGATCAAAAGCAGTTTTGTGTTTGATACTCTGATCAAAACACTTGGGATGTTGAGAGAACACTTGAGAAGCTGGAAACCACTCTGCTATGTGTCATAGTTTCCTACGCTCCTCTTGTGTTCTCTCAACATCCTGTGTGTTTTGATCAGAGTATCAAACACGAAAACTGTTTTTGATCTGTTAAGTAACTCTTTGTTTGGTTGAAAGGAATATTGGTAAAATTTTCATTTTTCCTTTTTTTTTTCTTTAGCTTTTATTTTGTGCATAGCAGCAGTCCAGTAAGTGGACTCTGATAAAGGACTTTGTCCAAAGTGTCAGTATTGTTACAAACATTTTTTATGTGCCATTTAAGTTTCCTTTTATTCACTCATAGTATTCAACACACTAAAGCAGTCCCAACTACTAACCACTATACATGCTTGTAAGTAGTATTTTGAGSTGATTAGTATTTTGAATATCTATAGGAGAGATGGGCTTACAGAGTTTCCATATATATCTGAAGCTGGTCCTGCAGTGTTTGATGAACTGTATAACCTGGTGTCTAGACAGCTGTCATATCTAGTGAAGACACCCAGCCATTACACCATGGTATCCTTGACAACACTGGTCACCCACTCTCTGGATGTCCTTATTGGTGTCCCTTCAGCAACATACCTTGTCAATACTGTGAGTATTTAAATTGGTTCTAGATCCATAAATCTATAGACCTTGTTTTAAGTGTGATGTCAATTGTAATGGAAAAACAACTTCTATTTTGGGTCCAGAATAAAAAGCAATTCTACCAAGATTTTTTTATACTTTTTCTTCATGACAAGATTGAAAAATGGAAAATGAATCATTGAGAACAATTTTYGCTCTATTTTAGTGATTTTGTGAGCAGTTGGATCTGAAAATACAAGCAACAATTCAATATCAATATCCATCCATTCTTTTATACATCTACYCTCCATCTATCCATTTACCCATATATCAATGCACTTATCCATCAATCCACTTATCACATTCAATAAATTTTATTCATTCAGTAACAAAACAAAACAAAACTTCATCTTACACACCTTAAAATAATGGACAGTTGGTCATGATGACTGGTCAAATTAGTTTTAGCTGGGCTATACCTCCTTTCTGGCTCAATCTTATTTGTTAAAATGACTTGCAAGGAAAAGATTTGACTGGAAAATCCCTAATCGTGGCTGGACATTTTCCTATGAGAGGCCATTATTTTAACGCCTGTTCTAGTGAAATATTTCTAAACTTCCAGTTATCAAACTCTTATTTCAGGAATCACTTGGTTTCATTGTCAGTCCTGATGTGCGTTTATCAGGCTGTTCTCCCGAGCTAATACAGAATGTACTGAGTAAACTAGCAGTCATAGGCACTGATTATGTACGCTTGGTCAAGTTCATTCATAGAGAGAGCCACTCTAGAGGTTTGGTCCTGCAAGCATTTCTTGGAGGATTGAGAAACTATTTGCAGTGTTATAGAGCTACTGTTCTAAGTGTCAATGGTGAGAACATAACAACAATTGTCTTTATTCAGAGAGGGTGACACCATAACAGTTGCTAACCTAAGCACTGATAAACATGATTGTGTTCCTCTCATGTTTAAGGATACAGAATACCCCATTTTTCTGTGGCCTTGTTCTAGTTTTTATATGCATCTAAAATTGAAGGTACAAAAAAATGCAATCTACCTAACAAAACAGGAATAACTTTTGAAATAAAAACAAAAAATCGGAGACGTGGTTTTGACAAGTGATGTGTCATGGATTTAGAAGCCAATTGGCAAATAATTTCGATAAATCCTGTTGACCTGGAACTTACCACATTTGAAGGGAAATTTGTGTGCAATGTTTATGGTTCTCTGGTTTTCCTCCCAAAACATAACAAGATTAATTTCTAATTTGCTCATAGGTTGTTTCAGTAAACTAAATTAATAAATTAAAATAATACTTTTGTATTTAATGTTTTTGCTTCTTAAATTTTTTTGTTAGCAATAGTTAAGTTGAGGTTGTGACCTTTCAGCATTTTGATTTTCATTTCAGCATCTACAGTAAACAGCCCATTCCAGCTTAGCTTTACATTTCAAAGTCTTGGTAAACAATTGAGGTACTGCTATAAAAATATGTTTTAAAAATGCTATATACTTGTAGATCTGTTATTGAATAGAAACATCTGATGATTCCTTAATATTAGAGACTTTACTGTGTTCCTTTGCCCATGCATAATTACTCTGGGTTTCAAAGGCTCTCTCTCTCCATTGCTTCTTTGTCATAGGTTTTGTTCTTTGGTGACAATGAAACTTAGGAATGAGAGGCAATGAAGTGAGAGAGCCTCTGGAACATAGGGAAAGGAATGCTTTTGATAATCTCTGAAATCTCTGGGAAATATACATGCATTTGATGTTTGTTTCTGGGGCCATTTCCCTCAATGCCAAATCCCAGATTCACCTAAGAAAGCAGTTTTGTGATTTTGGTTTTACTCTGTCAGGTTCTTATCAAACATGTGCATGTGCTCGAAGACAACAAGACCACCAACCAGCCCAAAGCAAGGCTTCCCAGCTGTAAGTTCCCTGTGAAGTTATTATATCAAAGTTGTGCATAGATCTCCTCCTCTCTATAGTAATCTTCTCTTCTCCTTCTCCTCTCTCCCCTGTCCTTGGTTATTCCAGTTAGCTAGCACCTGCCCCTGCCTTGCCCCTACCCTGCCCCTGCCCTGCCCCTACCCTGCCCCTGCCCTGCCCCTGCCCTGCCCTGCCCTGGCAGATCACGTCTATAAATAGTTTTTAAATAACAGCTGTATCTGATATTTTTCGTCTAGGGTGTGAAGTTACTTTCTTACTTATACAAGCTGGCTATAGACTATTCAAGTTCAGAGCACTACCCGGTGCTGCTATCATTACTCAAGCATAGTTGTACACCATACATTACGTGAGTAATATTGATCAGTGCKCCATGAACTTTTTGTATTCGATTCCTGTTTTATTGATTCTATTTCCCCTCCCTTCCTTCCTTCCTCCCTCCCTCCCTCCCTCCCTCCCTTCCTTCCTTCCTTCCTTCCTTCCTTTATTGTGTGCAGTTGTTCGTTCATTGTCGTTTATTCTTCTGATTCCAGCGTTGTGTCAAGGCAGATTAATTTGTTTCATTAAAATCCAGACTCTTTTTGGGGAAAATGGGTATTGCAATCTGATCGTTATGTTTATAATTTCATTAGGTTTGTCCAGCAATGGGTCTTTCAAGGAAAATGTATTGACTTGTATGGAGAATTCATCATTGAACTAGACGATCAGTTCCTTGCTTATCGAGGTAAAATATTAATACACTATAACTTTTTTTTAATATTGTAATTGTAATTGTTATAATTAGACCCATCTTGCTTACTCATGTATCAGATTTCACCCGTCTTGCTTAATGCGGAAAAAGTAGGTAAGGTGTTCCTACTGCTAGACGGCATGGGTCTAACTCTTTTTGACTTAAATGTCACCTAATTAAAAGAGTTAATTTGACGGCGCATTTACGGCACGAAATTTACGATACCATTTGAACCAATCCCAGCACGGTACTCCCAAACCTAAGTTTCAGTGTCGTACAGACTATGGATAATAGCGTGAGTCAAAAGGCTTGCCCTAGCACTAGGAGTACCCAAGCCTCATGCATATCAAAGAGTTTTCCTTTACAAGGTCCAGGATTTCCAACACTAGCGATTCTGGCCGACTCAAGCAGACGCAACTCCGTGTTATCTCTGTGAAAAGAAGCAGTGCGAGCGCAAGAAAACAKAATATTTTGTTCCTCCCGTGTTGACATGTGCTTGTGTCTTCGACGGCTTGCGTCACTATAGTGAGAGACATAGGCCTTAAAACTCTACGGAACGTTTAACTGCCATTGGTCGTGCCATTAGAAAACATTTGACTCAAGATCTTTGCAGATACTTTACTGAACTTCATGAATCCTCCGCTTTTTTTTATTTCAGACAAGCATTTCTGGAGTCATGGATTTGTAATCGCTGAAAAAGACAAGCTCGAATGTGTTCCCCTCTTCCTCAGTGAACTAGCAAATGATATCTTTGTTTGTGGCAAATCCATCAACCTTTTAAAGCTATGTTGTCCTGATGTATGTACTAGTGTTTGATAACTAGGGTTTATCTAATATCTGATTCGGGGTCGACTAAGATAAGACCAGGGTTGGTGTGCACTTCCTATCACTGTATGGCCGTGGGCTCGATACCTGGACCTGCTATCATATGAAAGCAAATTTGCTTACAAGTTTGTTTTCTCCTGTTCTTCAAGGGGATTTCCCCGAGTTCTCCGCCTTTTACTCCATTAAAATTAGCTTTTAAATTTCATTTAAATTTGGCTTTATTCACATACATAAGCCTCACTGCTCGGGAGACTAAACAAATCACTATCAGCGTGATTGAAACGTATATTTGACAATTTTGAAAGAGTTACATTCCATATGTGTTCTAATTTTTCTATTTTGCAGCATTTTTTGTGTGATTCTGGTGTTCTTCCTCCTAAAATGGAAGTTACATTTTCCATGTCTAAACTAAAAGCTATCGACCAGAATTGCCGTGTTTATATCGATTCCATGGAGGCAATTGCGAAAAATATCGATGAACAAAGAGAAAAGAAGGTACGTGAGGATAGCTTGACTCCCTAGTTTCAACAGTTTATGCCTCTTTTCATCAATTGTTTTGTTTGCTTACATAGAATAGACTTTTAATAGTGTCGCTTTGCGCATAGACTTTCGCAAAGTCCACCGCCCTTTGTGCATCTTAACTCGGGTGCGACTACGTCGCTCGCTCGCTACGCTCAACAAATTCTCACTAAATAAAAAACTCGAATAAGAAGCTCCTCGGGAGACAAGAGAGATTGACTTGGGGCGAGTCTACTTTGCGCACTGCAACGTCGTTGAACCAGTTACGGCGCAAAAGAACACTTTTCAATCAATGAAAATGCTTTGGCGCGATTCTATAACCGTCAAGACATAAACGGCAGATTTTGTATAAAGCCAAGGGACGTGGCACTTGGAACCCTCGCGGTACACCATTGAAAACTTCCTTAGAACTAATCACAACGGTCACTTATTCTCATCATTCAGTAAAATGCTTCACTGTACCACCACAGCGTGTTCTTCTTTACTTAAATATCTCTTGCATGATATGTTGTTTTTAGAAATTAGCCGTAGCAGAAGCTAAAGAGAAGGCACTTTTAGAGGAAAAACAGCGTGCTGAGAAAGCACTAGCTGATATCAATGGTGAGAAAAACATTATAGACCCCTTTAGGCAATTCATAATGCGGCTCAAACGTGAGGGAATAAACAAKGAATCTCATTTTCGAGGATTCTAAATCTCTATTGCCTTTTTCTTCAATGGAATTGAGCTGCTCTGGGAATAAGCTGCATGTTGTCTGTATGGGTATTTTTATTAAGTTCGTTTTAAGCTTGTGTTCGACAAACTTTGTTTGTCTTTCTGAGATGAAATATGCTGCAAAATGAAGAAACACGATGCAAAAATTTGACTTGCGGTCTCACTACAAGGTGGTCTTATAATTACGGAAACGTGGGACTTACGAGTTGTCTGGAGGGAGGAAAATCGGAGTTTACAGAGAAAAAACTTCAAAACATAGGAAATGGTTCTACTATTAACCCTTAGATAGTGGTACGATGATCAAACCAACGACTACAGCTGTGAAAAACAGCGCATTAGCAGCGCACACCGTAATTACTTGCCAGGTGTCATTCTGATGTTTAGGCATGTTATTTTTCCWTCCAGGAATGATCGAGAAAGTAAAGGAAGCTATTAGCGTAAAGAAGAAAGAAGATCTACAAATGCTGAAAAAGCAGATGGAAGATGCCATAAAGGTGCAGTAAAATATCTTTATCTCTCTTTATCTTAATGTCAGGGTAAGGTGCAACTGTTGCTCGGAATGTCTGACAACATCGTAGAAGTGGAATCGGTATCTACATCTAAAACATTAAACGCAACAAGTTTCATCCTGCGACTTTTACAATTRCTGTAAAATTGGTACAGCAAAAAAATATTTTTCTTTAAAATCTGGGCTGGGACTCCTTAGTTTTGTTGCAAGCGACATCCCGTGCAGTGCGTCTTAGCTTTTAGTTTACTAAACAGGGAAATCCTATTTTGATGCTCTAGTTGCAAGTCTATTGGGAGATGCTGTTATTTTTTTCCATGAATGCCTAACACTATCTGCGTACTATATTTTTAGCAAAAAGAAGACATAAAAGAAAGGGAAATGGATGAAGACAGAAAATTCATGGAAGAAGCGATGCATCGTTTTGATGAAGCAGATGGAGTTAGGGAAAGGGCAAGGTAAAGGAACAAGAGCCTGCAGTCAAATATTCTTTTGCTATCTTTCTATATATAGAACATTCTAAAGGCGGGTTTAGACGGTACGATTTTCGCCTACAACTATCGTATACAACACGCTCGCGTCTGTTGTAGGCGAGTTGTAGGCTTGATTTACACGCTACGACTCGAGCTGTAGGATGGCGCGAGCGTGTTGTATACGATAGTTGTAGGCGAAAATCGTACCGTCTAAACCGGCCTTAACAGTTCAGTAAAACTGTCTTTACAATCAGGAAGTTTCATTTCTGATACATTCAGTTTATAGTTTGAGCTACTGCAACTAATGCATTTTTTATTTTATTTTTCTACAGACAAGAACTTATAGAGTACTACCAAAAATTAACAGAAGAAATGGATAGACGCGAGGAACGTGCTCAGTGGACCATCAAACGACACGAACTGAACAAGACTAGGATTGAGTTCTTTGCACGAGAAAAGGCTCAACTTGAACAAATGATCAAGGAAACCTCAGAAAAAGAGTCAGAAAATCTTCCTTCTGCTAAAGGGCGGTCAAAGCAAGATGAATATACCACAGTTAAAAGCACTGATTCGCTAGCTAACATTAAGGCAAAACACACTGAACGTATAACACCATCTACACCTAGTCCAAGCTTGGTATCCCTTATCGCCAGTGGTGTCAAAACAGACGCTCTGGTCCAGTCACGGGCAAGAAAATCTGTGAACCAATRCACTGATGATACTTCAGACTCTGGTTTTATTCCTGGATCAAAAGTTACTGGTACTGCTTTTCCAGAAAGTAGGGTCATGAATGATGAAGATGATGATGACCACACCCTTAGATCAGTACCTCCTCTTGAGCATGATGACTATGATGAAACTAATACTTCTGAAGCTTCTTCAAGCATATCAGCTCCATCAGGAGCAAGTGGACGAGGGAGAAAGCAATGGTCTAGTTCTAAAGGTATTACATCGAATGATGTGAAGGCCGAGAGTAGTACTACGACATCCAGGCGTACTTGGGATCCAACAGCTGGGGAGGTGCATTTAGCAGAGTCACCATTTCCACATGGACACCCATCTGAATCTTCTATTCAATTTGCGATGTATGGTGATAAAAAATCTGATTGTACGAATGGTGATGCGCCACTAAATATTAAATCTAGTCCTAATGTTCTTCCTGCTGCTCCAAATCCTAGTGACTCTAGTTTACAGAGCACTCTATACCCTGAGTCAAGCCAGGGCGTGRCTACTCCAACGAACACTGCATCTGTAATCGCAGATTCTACAGAAGACAAAGAAGGTGAGAAAACTGCCGAACTGCCCGAATTAAGCACTCCTTCGAAAGATATTGATCCAGGTATTCAAGATTTTCTTCGGAGTCTTTCAACAGACGTCACGAAGCCACCTTCAGTTCGTCACCCTTCTAATACAGCATTTCAAAAGTATACGGACGAGGAACAGAAAGGCCTGGGCATTAAAAGAGCGACATCGCCCTTTGGCCACCATACTCAGTCAACCGCTCAAGATATACTCTTTCCTATCGAAGGAGCCGCTGATGAGCTACGTGAAAGGTCGCAGTTTGGTCATCCGGCTGACTCCAGCGCTCAARATGTGTTATACATTACACAGGAAACCCAGTCAACACATGGGACTCCAAAATCGATATATGGACACCCCACAGATTCGAGTGCTCAGAACTTATTATACATTACACAGGAAACCCAGTCAACACGTGGGACTCCAAAATCGATATATGGACATCCCACAGACTCCAGCGCTCAGAACTTGTTATATGCTCAACAAGATAGTCTAACGCCATACGGAACACCTAAATCTGTTCACGGACATCCTACAGACTCTACTACACAGGAGGTCTTGTACCGCGGTAATGATATAGCGGCCCCTTCACATTTACATCGGTCAGCATATGGTCATCCTTCTGATTCACAGTTGGTTGATAACTTTTCGGTTGCGAGTAGGAATATCTTGGCACATACATCAAGGGGTCACTGGGGCCACCCTTCTGATAGTAAAGTACAAAAACTACTCGGGGATATATCAACACTTTCGGATATTGGACAACATGGTACTAGGGGTACTCCCCCTGCGAGTGTTGTTCAGGACATACTTTATCCAGAAACGACCCGTGGAGCTCCCCCTCCTGATTCGGCGAAGAGTGTGTTATATCCAGGAGAAGGAGACGGTATTTCAGGGGGGACAAGGACCTCTACTCGTGGACATGAACCTGCTGTGACAATTACAAAACTGATGTATCCCAAAGAACAAGAGAAAGGTTTGTAGCACGTAGTTTCAATTGCTTGTTTTAATAAAAAGTTCTTTCATTTATTTTTATATTTTTCATTTTTTTAAGACATCGAACCTGAACCAGCGAAGCCTCTACAATTCGAAGACATCTGGGTTGCATCACTGGTTCAACCACTTCAAGACAACTTTGACATTTTAGGTATTCATATTAACTGACACTCTGTTAGCCACTCCGAAGTCAATGGAAAAAAAAATTGTCGAGTTGGCAATGCAGTGCACTGTGGGACAGTTTTAAAGGAAAAATTATACGTATTCTTTGAAACATGATGGTTTTCTGTTCGTATCACGACTYTTTGTGTGCTCCAATCATGTGAGGGCATTCTGTAAACTGATGTTACTTTTTACTGTTCGTTTTACAGACCAACATCCTACTACAGACCTTTTGAAAAGTGCGCTTGGCCCTTTAATGCTGGACCAAGGTAAGACTATCCAATCAAATACTTGATATATTTCCCCCATTTTTCATTTCTTTTTTCAGTTATCCAGTGTCATTTCGTTAATTTTTTATTATTATTTTCACTTCATAATTTATTTTAGCCTCTTTTGACAGTGCCTGTCTTTCTTCTCATTAGCAGCATTTAGAGTTCTAGAGTTCATTTATTTTTTATTTTCTCTTTCACGTCACAATATATTTTAGTTTCTTTTGACAGTGCCTGTCTTTCTTCTCATTAGCAGCATTTAGAGTTCTACTAGTTAAAAACGTTTTATTTTAAGTTTCATTATTTGCATGCTTAGATATAGCAATTGTTTTTATTAGTTGACTCTCTACCACAAAACTGAGATACAACAATTTACTCAGATATTGCCAAATATGATACTGGAGTTATTTTTAGTAATCTCCTACGCAACGGCTACGAGTGTCGTCACGTAGGAAGCTACTTAGGGGAGTAAGCGTTGCGTGACGACACTAATAGAGCGTTTCCATGTGACGTCACAACGTCCATGTTGGTGTACCAAAACAATACATTTTCTATCCTCAGGGAATTGAACTCTATTTTTATCCAACAACTGTGCAGAAAGTTCCTATTGTTTGATACACCAATATGGCTGCCTTGTCACGAGTGAAAATGCTATATAGCGGCTGCATAGAAGACTAGATTTTCATGTGTCATCGAGTAACATTAACATTAGTTTTTTTTACCGGACAGAAATAACGACTTATCACTTCTCGTTTGTTTTAGATGACGATGATGATATTGATGCTGCGCGGTTGATGTCATTACCAGTATTAATGCGCCGTTCTGTTACAGCTCCCCTCACCGCACAGTAAGTCTTACACAAACTAGAATATACCTTTAAAATGAATGGGAATTCTGGTCCCACAGAGTGGCTCTTCATCCAACCAAATTCCTCTCTCTCTCCCACTGAAAACTACCTCCATTAAACGACGTCCATCTATTAAATGAGCAACCTCTATTTTATGGCCATTTTCCAAAGATAAAACCGAAAATGTGACTTTTACAACTGGGCAGGTTGGTCGCTTAATAGRTGACTTAATAGAGGTTCTGCTGTATAAGTGGGTTCCAGTAAAGTGTGCCTTGTACAGCATTGTGTACTTAAGGATACACAATATACACATGTTTCAATAATCATTGTCATCCCCAAATGCGATAGGTCATTCCAACATTGAAATGGTTTCTTTGAATACAAAAAACATTGAATCAGTCACAACACTAAGGTCCATGTTCTTGACGAGAATAAGAAGCAGAATCACAAGTCATTCTAGCTATTCTTGGATCTTGGAATGACCTATTTCCTATCGCTTTTTGGCTATCGACTGTTGCCTATCGCCTTTGGCGATGACAACTTTTATTTTAATAGGTGTATATCGCCTTTGGTTATATAGATATCTTAATTATGCGATTCTTCTCAGGATGGAAATAATTTTATTGCAGAATTTCCCTGGTGAACTCAGCTGTAGTAAAGTACTTTATGGAGGAACTAGAGCTACAGCAACAATTTGAAGTGTTTAGGAAATTCTTATTCATGGAGGATGGTGAATTTTCTCTCTCTCTTTCGGACCAAATGTTTGAAAGGGTACGCTTCTCTAATAATTAAGTCATTTATATTTCGTTACCGGCAAAAAAAACTTATTGACTTGTTGACTTTTTTTCGTATAACGGTTTGAACGTGCCGTGCCTTGACGGTATGGCTGCCATCATTTTTACAGGTTGATAGGCGGTGATCCCGCTACTGATAGGTGCAATGCACCGTGCTTTTTAAAGGAATCTTCATTTTCAATTCCTACCGTGAATTCCTTAACCAGAACTTGAAGTTTGAACAATAGATCGAAAGGGATTGTGGTCATAGTCTTTGATATTTTGTGTTTTCACAGTTGTCTACAGGGGTTACCCCGCGTGAATTTTGCTCACCAACTGTGATGAATGGAATAGTCACCAGGGCCTTACAGCTCTCGGTCTTCGCGAATAAGACTGGTTACGAACAGCAACTCTCATTTGCCCTAAAATCGATGCCAGACATGTTTAATCTAAATGGTAAGGTGTACATACTATGTCTACTATTAGAACAACTGTTATGAGTTGCGAATCATAGTAATGATTACTACAACATGGTTCGCCATGCTTTAAAGCATTGTCGTACCCAGACCTACTCAATAGCCAAATCGTAGGCTTACTCAGAAGTAAGTAGGGTTTGGGTACGAGAATGGCCGTAACATTGAAATAGCTTATTTTATTATCCACTTTATCACAAGTATTGTGTAGTGGCACTGTACTCGAAACTCAACGCAGGGGACGGTCTCGGTTTGCATTCCCAGACTCGGCGAGACTTGGCATTACACGAGCAGAGTTCTCAATCACACGCGCCGCTCTAGCGATTGTTTCTGTTGCGACGAAGAAGCTTTTGGTGGACGTCAATCAAGACGTTTCCATGACATCCTATAGGCACGTGCCCTTATAGCTTTGTGTTTTCCGACAATGTTATGGAAACGCCTTGTGATTGACGTCCACCAAAACCTTCTTCGTCGCGACATAAACAATTTCTAGAGGGCGCGTGTGATTAAGAATGGCTGTAAAACGAGAGCTCAGTGTTCTCCGGGTTTTCCATTTTTCCTCCCTCTGCAAAGTCTAACAAGCTAAATTCCAATTCAGTCTCTTAGCTAGTCGTGCCCAGAATTAGATTAATTAACTTAATTAATTAAAATGTTCAATAAATTAATTTCGAATTGATTAATCGCATGGCTTACATTTTTTTCTTATAGATATTGGCACTCTAGACTTCCTGGAGTTACGCTATCATGTAAGTAAAAAACAGTGCTATAGCATAGAAGAGCATAAACATTATTCGTGCGCATTCTTTCCGCGCAGAGTGGTCGTTGTAATTGTGCACAAATGTCACGATATTGACTTTGGTGTTGTGTATGAGGTGTGGCGTGACATCGAAATGGCTTCCCAATGTTGCCATCCAGTCAAAAAACAAAAGATATGTTTTCACCAAAGTTGTGGCATATAGGTTATTTTGCGGTAATAGTACTCATGATCTCATCCCCGAGACAAGGTAGTTATGCCTAAATGAATACCAGAAATGAAATAAGTGAAATATACACCTAGATATTAGTAGGAAAGCGACGGTGTAGAGGCTTATGATGAAGGATAGTAGTAGAGTAGAAGGAAATGGTAAAAAAATCAAATAATTTATTAGCATTTGTATGGCAGAATACGTAGGCGTGCTCTCATAAGCGTCAAACACCCATAAGAAGTCCTTAAATTATGCCTTTGTATTTGTTATCTTTAGGTTCAGTGGCCAGTAAACGTCGTGATTACTGAGAATTCTATCATCAAATACAATAAAGTCAGTAACTGTATACTGTAAGACTATTTGCGTTAACAGACTAGTGGGCTTATAAACGGGGGGGG